>LZPO01076008.1:86960-112110 GCA_001675575.1 Neotoma lepida | reverse complement strand
AGGCAGCGTTGGTGAGTGGTGGCTTGCTCCTAATTCCTCTGATCTCTGTCAGATTTTCACCCTTATTTCTTGTTCCGTGTGTTTATTAATAAGACTGGTTAGAAGTTCTTCTTACAGACATAAAGTAGGGAGATAAGCCTAGATTAGCCAGGTAGACCCAGTGTGATCACTAAGGGTCCTTATGAATAAGGAGGGTCTATGTTACAATACCACTGGGATGGTCAAGACCAACTGTTGACTTCCAAGGTAAGAGAATGTGTTGACCCCCAAATCTAGCTCTTGACCACTGTACTAGAAGAGGGGGAAAGTCTAATCACCCAGTCCAGGGAGAAACACTGGTAATATGTAGAATTATACCATAGTACAGATTTATACTGTGAGCTTTTGCTATGCCATCAAACATTAGTAGAAAATCTAATTTACATTGACTATGCAATAGTTCATGATCACTTAACCAAGTTGCCTCTTTTGTTTATTCAATTGTTTTCAATTCCATAACATTACAAACAACCCTGCAATAACTGCTTTTGCTGGAATTTTTAATGCATTTGGGTTATAGTTGTGGGTATAATGACATTTGGGTCAACGATGTATCCATTGACAACAGTAGTCTCCTAAGATGATGTTGCCTAGTGATAGTGTAGCTGTCTTAGTTTGTGTACTAAGATCTCACAACAATCAAATCATCTAACATCCCTTTTCTAAGACCAAGTACAATTGTTAAAAAATATAACCTAGGCTAAAGAGGTGGTTTAGCAGCTGAGAGCTCATGCTGCTCTTGCAGAGTACCTGAATTCAGATACTAGAATCCATGTAGGGTAGGTCACAGCTGCCTGTAAAGTCCAGCTCCAGGGGATCTGACACTCTCTTCTGACCTCCAAGGGCACCTGCATATACATGGTAAATAGACACACACACACAAATAAAAAAATTTTAATAATTTAAATAAAAAGAAGTACAACTATTTCCTGGAAATCAGATAGTTGCTCCAATAGAAAAGAAAAATATGAGCACTTTTTTTGAGGGGGCATACATGTGTGATGTGCATGCATGAGTGTATGTGTGTTCCTGTGTGGAGGTGCACATGTGGGAGTGTGCACACATTCCCATGGAGGCCAGAAGCTGACATTGAGTATCTTTCTCAGTTGCTCTCCATAGTAAGCAAAGTCTCTCACTGAACCTAGAGCTCACTGATTCAGCTAATCTCACTAGCAAATGGATCTCTGAGCTCAAGGCCAGCCTGGTCTACGGAGTGAGTTTCAGAACAGCCAGAGCTGCACAGGGAAACCCTATCTCGGAAAACAAAAAAAAAGGAAGAAAGAAAGAAAGGAAAATTTTCCTAAACCAGTTATATTGAGTAGTGTATTTAAGCAACACCAGAAGTGATTCTGAGACCATCCACCAACATCAGACATCTCTTACCAGGAGAACAGAGGTTAGACAAAGAAAACAAATTAATTGTCTGTGACCTCCTCAATCAACCTGTCAATTGGTTTCAGATTAACTAGTTGTTTACCTCGTAGTTAATTGCTTACTAGGGCTCCTGGAACCATCCAAAACCCTATTACTGACATTAAACTTCTTTATTGGTTTGATATGCTGGGCCCAGAACAGATATCCAGGGCAAATCGAAAGCCACCTAAAAATAATAGTTAACATTTTCTTGGCACAACCACACAATTCACTCTTTTCCAATTGTATTTCTGCCACTTGCCCTTATGTTTCTGGTGCCACATTTTCTCGTGTCACTATAATTGACTCATTAATACTGCTCAACAGGATCTATTGAATAAACATATCAGAGTTTATTTATCCATTCTACTGCTGATGAACATTTGAGCTGTTTCCAGTTTGGGGCAATTAAGAATAATGCTGCTGTGAACAGTTGTAACAACCTTCTTGGAGTGTGATGTGTATCACCATAAAATTTACTCATTTTAAGTAAACTATAAATTCATACAGTTGTGTAAATCTCACCACCACCGAGTTTGGGAACACTTCCATCCCTCACAGAAGGTCCAACATACCTGTTTGCATCCAATCCCACCTGCTGTAGACCACCACTGCTCTGCTCTCTAGCACTCTGGCTTTTCTAGAAATTTCATATAAGTAGACTCAGACAATAAGCAGCTTTTTGCATCCGGCTCGTTTCCCAGTGCATAATGTTTTGAGGCTTGCCCACCTTGCTCCATGTTTGATCCTTTTCAATGCTGAAGAGTGTTCCACTCTGTACCTTTGCCTATCATTGCCCAGTAGAAAAAAACCTTGATTGAATTTCAGGTTCCAGCTGAGAGATGCTCTGAGAATGTTTGTGTGCAAGGCTTTGTAGGGACCGGTATTTTCATTTCTCCAGGAGTAAAATTAATGGGACAGAGAGTAATTTTATGTTTGATTTTTTGCTTTTTTAATTTGAGACACACTATCCCAGGCCAGCCTCAAATTTGTAATTGTTCTGCCTCAGCCTCCCCAGTGCTGGGACTGCAGATGTATACCATCAGGTCTGGCATACTGCATGTTTGACTCTTCTCATTTTTGAAGTGCTGCAGATGGAACCCAGAGCCTTGCTTGGCCATTAAGTGCTCTACTACTGAACTATACACACAGCCTGTGTCTAACATTTAAAAAAAAAAACAATGTAACTGGCAGGCAGTTCTTCAGTTAATATTCTTCACACTGCTCATACCAAAAAGCACTAAATAAACTTATTTTCCAAAGTGACTGAGCCATTTTACATTCACCACTTATGTCAGAGCAGGACTGAAGATGAGTGGGGGGAAGAAGATGGTCCCTTTAGGGGGGTCATGAGTAGGGTGGTGAGGCTGGATGTAAGGAATTCTACATGACGTTAGGGATACTCACGAATACTCAAGTTTAGAGATATCCCACCACCATCCAGTTGTAGGATGCTGGACTTGTTTTTAGACTACCCAAACCCCATGTTCATGTGTGTGAAATAGGTACCAGGCTGCGCTGCTGGAAAGGAATTTAGAATTGTTTTGAATTAACTATGCACTACCAGGTTGCTCGGGACCCTCAACCTCCCATTACCATTACTATCAACCCCATGGCTCAGGGACATAAGTCCTTCAACCTATTTACTTCATGCAAAGTCTACTTTAAACACAACTGGGAACTCTAAATGTCTAAAAATCAAAAACAAAAAAAGCATATGTAACTAAGAGAAATGCTTACTTACTTAACTCAAATCTTCATGGACAAACAAACATTTAGACTGCATTTATATAGATCTGCTTTTGACTGGAGACTGGAGGACCTCTCTAACACAGAATAGGATGTTCCCGGTTTTGCTCTGTCCCCTCCTGCCACAGTGTGGTACTGCCTGGTTCCCATATCTCTAGTGAAGTCCCCAGAAACACCTCAATCATCTGAAGGGGCAAAAGGGATACAGGTGAAAGGACTTTGGAGCAAGAAAGACACAGGTGCAAGGCTCAGACCTGACACTTACCAGCAGGTAAGTTTGAAGCACGAGGAAAATTAAAGCCCCTGGGCTCCATAGGCTGTGGCAAGTGAAGTGCCAGGTGCTCATAGTGGTGAAATCATTCCCATCAGCTGGGAGACTGTATCCAAGGCAGGAATAGAGAGAAGAGATGTCCTGATTTGATTCTCCTGATTCCCTTCCAGCCCTTGTCCACATACACTGAATCCTGATATCGTATAAGGCAAGGTGACCCAGACCCTTAATCTTAGCACTCAGGTGGTGGAGGCAGGAGGATCCTGAATTAGAGGATCAGCCTTGGCTACATACACATTGAGTTCCAGGCCAACCTGAGCTGTATAGTTAGACCTTAACTCAAACAGGGAAGAAGAAAGGGAAGGAGAAAGGGAGGGAAGAAGAGGGGAAGGGGGAGCAGAAATCTGACATAGGTGTTACCTTTGTGTGGCCAGAACAAACCATACCTTTTTGACAGGTGACAAATACATTTTTATATGACCACAAAATGCCAGTAGAGAAATAAAGCCAGCTGCAAGTAAGAGGCTCCGACTCCAGGCACCCCAACCACAAAGACATTTAATTATGTCATGTAACAAGTCACCAACAAAAACCAACGTAACCACAGCTTTTTTTAAAATAAGCATTTCCAGTAACCTACCAACTGTGCCAACTTTATCCAGAAGCCTTATTACCTCAGGGCCACTCCAGCTCCATAACCTGAGATGAGGAAGGGATTTCCTGGTACACACTGAGTTGTTGACTTTTTGTTATATGAAAATTTTTTGAGAATTTCATGTGAATGCATTACCATCCCCAGATTATTATTATTGTTCCATATATACATATAAACTTATAACTGTAACCTGCTGATGCCCTTAAGCGTTGCTCCTATGTGTGTTAGAACTGACACTTGGGATTGGATGATCTATTGGGCTCACTCGTGCCTGGAGAAGACTTCCTCTCTCAGCAACCATTAATTTATCTGTAGTTCTTCATCTAGGGATGGGACATTGTGAAATTTTCCCCATTTACATTGGCATGTCAACTGGTGTTGTCATTTTTCAGGTCTAATTTAAGCAACCACACTATTTTAAGATTTCATGGACACAGCTTCCAGTCATATACAGAAGACACTGACATCTGGTCCTCTGCCCCTTGTAACATTCTGCCCTCTCTTCTGCAATGTTCTCTGGGCCTTAGTTGCAAGGGCTTTGTCTTCATTAAGGGGAAAACTCCTTCCCAAGAACCCTCTAACAGATATCTGCTTACATCTCAAATTCAAGGGCTAGGACTGGGTCACCAGCCTTGTCATTCAGTGGGAACTATAAAAGTGAGATATCTCTGCTTGCCTTAGACCTATCACAAATTACAAGGCGAGGGTATGACACAGAATTAGGAAAGCGGGGCAGGGTGGCTGCCATTTTCTCTAAGGAGCCCCTTCAAGGTTCACAGGAAGGGACTGGGGCCCAGAGACCTTAAGTCCTTCACCCAAAGCCACATGTGTCTTCAAAGACCCCATCAGAGCCTAGTAAAGCCACTTCACCCAGAGGTGTCTCCACTATGTCCAGCTCTATGACTCCACAAGACATGAACATTAGCCCAAAACTTAGCCAGAGGTATGCCATGGACAAGGTCAAGGTCCTTCAAACAGATCTCTCCAGTGCCTCTCACTGGGCCAGCCTACAAAGCCTACAGTAGGGAAAAGCACTTTGAGGTACTCACCAGAGCCTGCCAAGCAAGCTAGTGAGAACCCACTGCCCAACAAACTGAATCTCTAGGTTCCTGGTGCCTGGCCAAACTGCCTCATTACCCAGAGCTGAACTCATGCTTCTGGAGAGGTCATGTTTTAATCCACCCACAGTCTGTGTGCAGCCTCTTGTGGCTCAGTTCTGCTACCAGCAAAGGAAACAGCCAGGCTAGGAGTATGTGGAGGGAGGAACATAGCACAAACAGCACCCTCTATGTCCACCCTGTCCACCACAGCCTTCTGTCTAGCCAGCTAGGCACACTTCAGAAGGAAGCTGAGATGAGGTCCATGCCCACCTGCCTTCTTGCCTCAAATGGATGAGTATATTTTATAAAAAAACAAAACAAAACAAAAACTTTCACACTGGCTATTTCTGTCTGCTGTGTTCAGACTCTTGGAGAGTGAGTAACAGGTAGTTTAACTTCATGGGAGGTACTGGAATACGTCTGTTGTCAGTTCTGCCTCAGAGAGAGAGCTAGAGAATTCATGGCGAGGCTAAGGCCCATGTTCAGTGACAAAAAGTAAATGTTTATTTAGCCCAGACCTGGAACAGCCACCCACTCTGGAGTTTCCAAAGTCACTAATAGCAAAAACTCCCTTTGTATGGAAGCCATGTATGCACCTAAGGACATTTAAAAGTCTTCATGATCTTACTTTGAGACTTTCTGGGTCAAATACCTACTTAACACTTGAGAGTGAGTAAGAGTGGCAGTGGGAAGCAGCAGCACATGTAGTTGTGCCCCAGGATACAAATGCTCCTTCTATAACCTTCCAGGACCTCTCTGTACCATCACCCACACCTTCAGGCTGCAGGAACTAGACAAAGCATTTAATCTCATTCATGTAAACATTTTATTCTTAGGCTGTCGAGATGGCTCAGCAGGTAAAAGCACTTGCCATGCAAACCTGCCAGTCAAGGTTCAGTCCCCATACAAAGGTGAAGAGACCCTACGCCTGAAAGGTGTCCTCTGACCTCCACATGTGAGCTGTGGTATCCCCCAACACACAATAAATAATAGTAAATAAACACACACACACACACACACACACACACACACACACACACACACACACACACGTGGGGGGCAGAGTGAGCACACAAAAACACAATAAAAGTTTTTAAGCTTTATTCTCACTCAACCACAGGGACTAAGAAATGCAGAGAAAGGCAAACAACCTGTTTCTTGTTTGCCTCCCCTGCTCCAGTCTGACCCAGAGGAAGCTGACAGTAACCAGGTTTAAAATTTGCTTGCTGAAGTGTTTCTTAGAATAGGATGCCTTTTCTTCAGAGCTTGAAAACTTTGCATACATTGAAAGTATGTAGGCAGCATAGACACATACAGAGCGGAATCTCCTATTTATAGAATAATAATCTTCATGCCACTCTGGGGTCCACTGTGCTTGTGGTAAGAGCTCAAGTTCAGTGTCAGCAAACCTGCTAAGCTTCTGTGGGAGACCCACAGCACTCAAGCTCTTCTGTTTATTTTTGGTGAGAGAGAGGGAGGAAATAAAGGGTGACTTTGAACCTGAGTGTCAACACAAACTTTAAAAAGGAACTACATTGCCAAGTGCAGAGTATTCCTGCCTGGCTTCAGGTCTCTACCAAACATTGGAAGCTAGGGCATGAGAAAGAACATGAAACACATATGTTCAAGCCCTAACTTGACAGCTGACCAGAACAGATGTCCCTTTCTCTTGTTTTATTTTTTGAGACAGGTTCTCTCTGTGTAACAGCTCTGGCTGTCCTGGAACTCACTTTGTAGACCAGGCTGGCCTCAAACCCACAGAGATCTGCCTCCCAAGTGCTGGGATTAAAGGCATGCACCACCACTGCCCAGCTCAAGTGTCCTTTTCTTGCTTCAGGTCCTGACCCTGTACCTCAGTGTGCTCTGTGTAGCTCCCTGCAGTTAGGTGCTCAAGCAAAGCCACTAACTCACTTCTTTCCACTGATGCTAACACCAGCTTAGACTCAAATACCTTCTGTGCTATGGTGTTTGGGGAGGTCACCTGGCTAGGAGTAATGAGACCTGACTCCTAATTCTGACTGTCACTGTCACTGTTTGACTTTCAAGAACTCTTTCTCTTCTTAGGGTCTCATTTTCTTCACTCGTAAAGACTAGATTAGATTATCCCAAAGATTCCTCTCATGGCTGGCCTGTTTCACCCACACATTCATTCTAACATTAATCCAAGCCAAAACCAAGCTCTGAGCATCCTGCACCAGGCACAGTATGTCATGTGACTGTGGCCTGCCACCTAAAGAAAGCTGATAGCATTAAGGATCTTATCTCCTTGCTTCCATGAACACTGTATGGTGCAGAGCGGGAAAAACAAAATGAGCTCTCCCACCTGCCTAGCCAACAAAGAAAAGGTGTTTTTCTGTTCCCTCTTCCTAGGCCACATCCTAGAAGAGCCCTCGGGGCATTTTTGAAGTTTCGAGTTATTTTTTTGAGGTTGCTGGTGTTTGCATTTTAAGTTGCCTCTTTTCCAGGGAAGGACAAGACTATCTCTTTCCCTCCTAATAAGTCCTTTATTCTCCTGAGTTTTTGCCAAAGAGAGAAAATGTTACTCGTTTCAAAGCATCGAATATTCTGTTTTTCAATTTGCACAGATTCTAGATTTCAATATAAGCCCCCGGAAGATGAGTTTCAAGCAAACAGGCCCGTAGAAAGAATTTCTGGCCCAGTCCTCGCTACCACCTAAGTAAACACTTAACGCCCCCAGTTTCTGAACACCTGTTGGACCTGCTATGACTCTCCACCACTTATAACCGTGAGCTTCCTCCCTGAGCCTCAAAGTTTGTGGGAGGATTAAACCCTGTGGAAAAAGCTCCGGAGCGCTGTGCCAACCAAAGTCACTGGGTCTGTAGTTGGGCNTTGATGGGAGATAGAGCCTAGCTCTGCCTCCCACAGCTTTTCTTGCTGATGACATTGAAAGGCAAGGGGAAATGGTGGTCTCAGACTGTAACCCCCGGTCCAGCCAACGCTGCAGGTGGATACTTGCATGCCAGTGGCTCCATCGCGACCTGAGCCCACAGCATCCTCATTACCCCGCAGAGGGAAAACCAAGTCTCCACGCTCGGGCGAAGGCTAGCCCGAGCCACCGCCCCTCTTGGCCCCACACTGCACAGCCATTTCCCCCCTCCCTGGCTGCCACCAATCAGCGTCCCGAGCGGCGCTTGCGGAGTCAGGTCGGCAGCCATTGAGCGCCAGGGCCCGAGGCGGCGCCTCACCCGCCCCCTCGCAGGATGCCAGGCGCCCCGCAGCTGGCGAGGTGGGCGCAGCGCGCGGGGCGCGGGAGGCGCGCGGGGCTGGAGAGGAGCGCGCGCCCGCCTCCGCTCCNCCTCCGTCCCGGGGCGCGGGCGCGGTGGCCCCGGCGGAGGATCGCAGGGGGCAGGGCCAAGACAGCGAGGAGGGGCACCGGGGGAAGCGGGAGCGATAAAAGGAGGCAAGGCTGCCCCACCCCGAGGCAGGCCGGTGGGCAGGCTCTTGCGTCCCTTCCGTCCGGCCTGTGTCGGCGGCGGCGGGGAGGCGCTGCCGGCCCATGGAGGCTTTCCCTTGGGCGCCACGCTCGCCCCGCCGCGCCCGCGCCCCCTCGCCTATGGCGCTCGTGCCCAGCGCCCGCTACATGAGCGCCCCGGGCCCGGTGCACCCGCAGCCCTTCAGCTCCTGGAACGACTACCTGGGGCTCGCCACGCTCATCACCAGGGCTGGAGACCGTGGCTCCCCGCCCTCCTCGTCCCACTGCTCCTCGCACGAAGGGTCCGGGCCCTTGGCGGCGGGGCCCACGCTGGGGCCGCCGGACGACGAGGAGGACGACGATGGCGATGAGCTGGGGGCCCGGGACCGCTACCTGGGCGGCGCGCTGGAATTGCGCGCACTAGAGCTGTGCACTGGCACCGCCGAGGCCGGGCTGCTGGAGGAGCGCTTCGCTGAGCTGAACCCGTTCGCAGGGCGCGCCGCCGCGGTGCTGCTGAACTGCGCGCCCGCCGCCTCCGCCGCCCCCACGGCCGAGGTGACGCCGCGCGAGGAGCCGGGCCTTGCGTGGGCGGCCGAGCATCGTCTGCACGCGGCCTCCGGGGCGGCCACCGCACGTCTGCTGAAACCGGAGCTGCAGGTGTGTGTGTTCTGCCGGAACAACAAGGAGGCGGTGGCGCTCTACACCACACACATCCTCAAGGGCCCCGACGGCCGAGTGCTGTGCCCGGTCCTGCGCCGCTACACGTGCCCCCTGTGCGGTGCCAGCGGCGACAACGCACACACCATCAAGTATTGCCCGCTCTCCAAAGTGCCACCGCCCGCTGCCCGCCCGCCGCCGCGCAGCACTAGGGACAGCCTGCCCAGCAAGAAGCTGCGCTAGGGCCGCCGGGCTGCGGATACCTGAAGCCATGGTCGCGCCTCCTCTCTCCGGTGGCTCAACTTAGGAAGTGGTCTTGGTTTTGTGGAAGCCGGCGGGCACAGCACTTTCCAGTGGAGTGGTCGGGTCTCTGACGTTGAAATCTTGAATTTTGTCTCTAGTTTCTAAAGCGCGCATCCAGAACCGTGAGGGCCGAGCGGGTGTGCCACCGGCTTTAAGTGTGGCGACTGAAGCGTTGTTAACTGCATACATTGGCCTATTTTAGGTGCGCATCAGTATGAAACTGTCTCTGACTTTGGATGTTTCATTTTGTGAATGGAGGCACTTTATTAGCTCTAGAGTATTTTTAATAGCCTCTGAATTTGAGTGTGCAAAACCATTTTATGGAATGTCGGCAAATGTCTATTTTATTGTTTGATGCAATTTATTAATTTTTTTTAAGTTTGTCCTTAACTCTAATTGCAGGTAAAGCAATTTAGTACACTTCTCAGTATCAATTTGAAGGTGTTCCTCCTCGTGGCTTGTCTGTCCTAGCTGGGAGGTTTAAAGGCACAATCTGTAGCAGGTAGAACAGTTCCTTAACCTTTTATGTATCAGATATACTACTGAATTAGCAAATAGCCCTTCCCACCCTTAAAATTAACTGTGCCAAGTCCTAATCATATCGTGTACATATTTGGAAATGGTGCTGTTTAAGACTTGTGTATTTATACAGTGACAGTATATTAATACATTAATCTCCCCCTGTAACTCCTATTTAGCATTTTCTCTATGCACCATCCCCAGACCTGTCCAGTTCTTTGTCTGATGCTGAGATCAGAAAGGACACCCAAGAGAGCAGTGTTAACTCACCTTGATTGCTCAATTTCAGACTTCCTAAGTAGAAAATGGGAAACTATGAAGCAATAATCTGAGTTCCAGAAGGTTCTACTCTGGGCTGTCTGCCTACAGGTGTCCCGGAATAAACACCATTTAAAGGCTCCAATAATTGGGGTTGAGTACAAGTATCATGACCTCCCTGGTGGTGGTTCCACTCTTACTGGTCTACTTCCAAAACCTAATCTTCAGGGAAAAGTTCCTAACCCCTTACTTCCAGTACTCCAGTAAATCCATCACATTGAATGCTGGACTATGGACACTGAATGATGGACTATACCATCAAGACAGAAGAGGCAAAGATGGAGGTGAATTAAGATAAACTCAGACATAACACTAAACACTACCTGAAAATACCAGCCTAGAGTTTAAGTATATAAAACTTCCAGTAGTCAGATTTAGCTAGAGTACTGGGAGTTAGACTGGCTTTCCATGTAACACAGGGTGATGTAAAAATACTGGACAGTTGTGTGCCCTATTGGTAAAAAGGAGGTGTATCATATCATATATAAGGAGATGGGGTTGGTGGAAAGACATTCTTAACAAGGAAGAAAATATCCCTGTTACAGCCCCACAGAATTGCAGATTCCACTTGGCCTGGGCCTAAACTTAATAAAACCATGTAGTTCCTTGTTCTTTTGCTAGAAAATAAGCCATTTGTTTTGGGGTGAACATAAATTCACATTCTCCCCCCTCACTGGTCATGTTTTCCAAGAAGTGAGCATTCTCAAAGGGCAAGCTCAAGTCATTCAGCTCTTTGAATCGTGGTAGTTCCATCAGATAAGTTCCAAGGCATGTGTGTGGTGCCAGTACATGAATACATGAGCAGAACCACTGATAATACGTATCTAATGCCAACTTAATTTCTGACATCTTACTAGAATCAGGGATGTTGAGATTTGCATTCCTGTTCAGTGGTATTAAGGGAGTTCCAGAACATGTCCTCATGTTAGGTAGCTGTTATATTAACAGATGGGGATATTGCTACCAGTAAAGTGCTTTTTAAGCACAAAGACCTGAGTTCTATCCCTAGCACCCACATAAAAATATGGGAATGGTGGTATGCTTACAATCCCAGTGCTGGTGAGGTAGAGGCCAGCCTTGCAAATGGGTGAGCTTCAGGTCTGAGTGAAAAACTCTTACCTCCTAAATTAGGTGGGCTCATGAAGACTATCGCCTGAGGCTGACTTCCATCCACATTTGTGCACATTTCAGCTGCAGTTTTGGGTAAGTTTTTTTAAGTCAAAGGTAGCTATGATCTCCACCACAGGAGAGGCAGAGACAGAAGCCCTGCCTGGGGCTCACAGGCCAGGCAGTCTAGCTCCAGGTTTGGAGAACTCCAGATTCAAAGAAATACCTTGTTTAACACACACAAAAGGGGAAGCTAACGAATACTGAAAGTCTACAATATAAACAAAAAATATTGCTGGTTTTCTAGTTTAGAGTCCTAGAGGAAATCAACTTAGCCACCCGCCCCTCTCCCCTCCCAAAAAAACTTGGGAGCCAGGCATGGTGGTGTGCACCTTTAATCCTAGCACTCCTGAGGCAGAAGGGGAGGCTAAGTAATCCTTGGAATTCGATGTAACACTTTATAAAGGTTCTGCACAAAAATGTTTAGAGACCCAAGTTTAGGGCCAGGGATATAGCTCAATGGTAGATCACTTGCCTAGAATGCACAAAACCCTAGGATCAATTCCCATTACTAAAGAGAAGAAAATGAAACTTAAATCCCAAAGCTTAATACAAAACTCGGACAAGGTTGGCTTCTAAGAATGTATTGTGTATTTGGCTAAACCACAAAAAGTACAGCCTTGTAACAGCTTTTCCACAGGCAGAGTCACAGGCTGTGCTATGCTTTAGCCTGTCCAAACATTAATTCTGGTTTGTTTTTTTTTTTTTTCTTTTTTGGTTTTTCAAGACAGGGTTTCTCTGTGTAGTGTTTGGAGCCCGTCCTGGAACTCACTCTGTAGACCAAGCTGGCCCTGAACTCACAGAGATTCACCTGCCTCTGCCACCCGAATCCTGTGATTAAAGGCTTGCACCACTCTAAATGGCTTTTTACTTCTTTTTGTACTTTATTTTTCCTACAAAGTCCTTCTCAGAAGTTAAATAGCTTTGACTAGAACTTTTGTCAGATATATTAAACCAAAACCATGTATTTCAAAACTATCAGAAATGTATTTCAGGTTAATTTTTTGTCTAAGCCTCTTGGTAAGAATATTCCCTCCAGTGTCTCATAGTTCTATTATAACTTAGCCAAAATGTCTTTTAGAAAAACACAACAGAAATACAATTTTTGAGAATGGGTCTCACCAGCCAAAGTTGACCTGGAAAATTCAGTATCCTTCTGCCTTACCCAACAAAGTTCTGGGATTACATGCCATGTGGTACTGGTGGTTCTTGACTATATCCCACACATAGGTTCAAACCCCCTCTTGGTTGGCACTCTATGGACAAGTATGACATAGATCTTCTGAAGGTCCTGTCTACCTTTCAAGTACAGCTATAGAAGCTATAAGGCTCCATTGTTTACAACTGCAGAAGCCACAAGGCTCACCTGGAGACTAACCATCTTTCCTTTAACCTGTTAAATGCATGAGGAGAGAGCTATGAAAGTGGGATCCCATGAGCTAGACCATAAAGCAACATTATCCAATACTTCTGCCCCACACTGTTCTCTGGGTTCTCTCCCAGAACAACAGCAAAAAAACACCAAGGAAAACGTCTGGAAACCCAGCTGAGCTGCACAGTTAAGTTTGCAGGCTAACCTTGAAACCTGCTCCCCCCACCATGTACATTCATCTATATGTAGCTGATTAAAAGAATCACTTGCTGGGGATTATCGGTGGCGTCACATTAGTGTCTGGCTCACTAGTAAATGCAAACATAGCAGGTTACTGCCTCAAATATAACCAATGGTCTGTAAGTACTTTTACTTGTTACAATTAAAAATAAGCCCTTCCATGTTTGAAATCCCAGTCCTTGGTAACACCATACAAAAGCACCTGATTAAGTAGAAAAACATCAGTACTCCCTCTTCTGGCCTGATAGCTATTTTAACAGTAGAAATTTTAAACCACTACCTTAGTAATTTATAAAGCCTATACCCAATAAAAGTCCCCTACAACTCTGTCATTTTTTTGTTTCTGTTCTTTTTTTCCTTTTGCCTAATTCCAGATGAAACCCAAGGTGGTAACTCGATAGTGTTTCCATGAATAACAAGGGCACTTCACAAACTTGCTAGCTGCTACCATTTGCTTTTTGTGTTACTGTTAGGTTATTCTTTTGCTACTAACAATGATAAATTTTAACAGCACTGATAAAATTCACAAAACCTCAACTGAATACATGGAATATAGCACCATTAACAAATCAACACTAACACCAAGTATGTAAGTATTTTATTTATCACCGAAGAAAAAACACAGCAGCAAGTTCTGTGTTGGCTTCAATAAGACCAAATGGTTACTCTTTAACACAGCTACTACACTCCAAAATTGAAGTCAACACAGTCATCACTACAAATTACTTGAAATAATCTATCCTGAAGAAAGAAAATTAGGAAAAAGAATTTAAACAATTCCTCCAAACCACACATTTATAAATATTGTCATATTTAAAATGCTTGAAAGGCATGAATTAGTGGAAAAGCAGTTTTCTTTTGGCAACAGAAAAAAAGAAACAGCAACAGTTTACCAAATGCTCTAGGAATCCAAAGCTGTACTGTTCTGAATCTGCACTCGAGCAGTGTTGTCATGATGACTATAAAATGCTTTATACTCACCTCTCTCAAGTAAAGTCTACAGAAAACCCCATTGCAACCAGTGTTTATAATATCTACTACACTGATCAGAAGCTATAAACTGCCTAAATGTAGTTAAGAGTAAATACCTAAGAAGGTATGTTCCCACTAATGATGGGAAAGCTGTCAGATCCGTGGGCTTAAAGGGTTTTCAAATATTTTAACAGAATCTTACCTTATTCCAAATTAATATCTGGTATTTCAAAAAATCAAAACAAAACAAAAAGATCAACTGTATACCAAGATATAGGTGTTAACACCTGAAGGTTTCATTTTTATTTTTTAGTTTTTTTAAACAAATGATTGATGAAATAATGCAACACCTTAAATTCCAAAAATGGCATGGTTTTTCAACCTGTGAATACAGTGCATGATCAATCTATTATATATGATTAATACAAGTTCATGCTTTTCGTGTTATGGTGAGACAACATTAAAGAATTCAATTTAGACTGGGTGAAGCACAAGTATAATAATCCTTGAATGATCAAACCTATGTAAGAGACAAGTTTGACTCCATCATCTTGGGACTTAACGTCGTACTGTAGTCCATCCATCTTCATCAGTTTCATTCTTAGTACGACGAAGGGACTCCCTATCTTTCTCAGCTCTCCAAGATGCTTTCTCTTTCTCACCTTCTCGTTCTCTCTCTCTTTCTCTATCTCTTGAAAGAGTTGGGGGAGGAACACGACGAGGTAGATCCCTTTCTTCGGTCCGGTCATCTTTCCTGTCATCAGCTCGTCTCCAAGAGCTTGCTAAAAAAGTTTTAAAAAAATTTAAGTGTTAAGCTTGAACTATTTTATTAATTCAAAATAAACAAGTAAAGCTAAAGAAAAGCCTGCCTTAAACTACTGAGAAATCAACAATGCAGAATCACACTAAAAGGCCACATTTTAATTATTGTGTCATTTCTAACAAAAATCTTTAAAATATGAACTTGCAGACATAATTGAAAATTTCCAAACCAACAGAAATCCTTGGCCATGGAAATAATCTTAATAGTTATAAACTGAACACAGGATTTAAAACAATCAGGATAAAAATGTCAAATAAAAAGGATTTTTGACTCTTGAATTTTATAGTCATAAAATGTGAGATTTTAAGTTATAGTTTTAATACTCTTCTGATCCTGCCAAGCAAATTGTTAAAAGCATNTAAGGAAAGCACAATGGACATTTAAACCTCACTAGAAGTACTTAAAATTTTTTTTTCTTTGTTGCCAGGTGGTGATGGTGCTTGCCTTTAATCCCAGCACTTGGGAGGCAGGGGCAGACAGATCTGAATTAGAGGCCAGCATGGACTAGAGAAATGAGTTATGGGATAGCAAGGGCAACATAGGGAAACCCTGTCTCAAAATCCCAAAAATAAATAGACATAATTTAAAAGATTGTTTGTGTATATATTTATGGATATGAGTTAGCAGAAGTCAGAAAACAACTTTCAGGGAGTTCTTTTTCTACCATGTGCATCCCCAGGACTGAAATCAAGTTGTCAAGTAAGCAAGAAAGAGCCTTTACTCACTGAGTCATCTCATCAGCCCTAAAGTATCTCCATATTTACACTTTTATGTTCATACACTAAGACCTTATACAATTAATACTGTTTCTCCATTTTCATTATCAATTTCTGCTACTTACCATTTAGTCTACTGCTACACTTGCCTTATACATGAGCTTGCATCACAACCTGACTACTAAGTACACTGAATTTACTCTTATTTTCAATGTTCATATAAATCTAAAAGATAATTATATAAAGCCCCAATCCTGCCACAAAACTGTTCCCCAACATTCCAACACCCAAAATGTCTCTACCTTCTTCTCGCTCTGATCTGAGAGGAGGTCCTCTCCGGTCTCGATCATCTCTTAAATCCCTTCTTTCTCTCAGGTCTCTCAGATCACGACGATCATCTCTTTCCCGACGACGGTCATCCCTGTCTCTATCATCACGGCGACTTGAATCTCTCCAGCTTGAAGATTCTTCTGCTGGTCCTCTTCTCCAACCACCTTCATCCCTATAGCCATTTAAAGTAACAAGCTCACAGTTCTTGATAGACTACATGGGTAATAGTAAGCAACACACCAGCCTGGCAGTGGTGGCACACACCAGTTTGAGGCCAGCCTGGTCTACAGAGTTCCAGGACAGCCACGGATTCACAGAGAAACCTTATGGGGGGGGNTAGGTAGGCACAACACACCAAATCCAGTTTATTAATCTGAGTTTAAACTCCTAACACCTCAATTTCAATCTTTTATCTCAGGCACAGAGCAAACAAGGCACCTAGACCACCTCACCTGTAGCTACTTAAATAAGATCCTACAATAGCAAAACCCATATTCCAAGAGCTAGCTCACTAGCCACATGAAGCTGCTGGCTGCCATACTGGACAAGACACAGAGAACTTTTCCCACCAGATTTGCTAGTGGCAAAACCATTACGGCAAAGGAACAAGCTAGGACTTTTACCCCTAATAAACCCCAGGTGTGTTGTCAACTGACCATAAATCTCAACACAGGAGGGTTGGATAAAAATTGAATCTCAAGTCATCCTGAGCTGCACAGAAAGATGTTATCTTCTCAAAAACAAAAAAGGATAATTTAAGGACAGTTAAGATGATTCATTGCTCTAAGAAGCAGTAGTAGTAGACACCTAGACTGGTTCTTTTACCATTTATGCAACCTGCGGGCAGCCAATAGGCTAAGCTCTCCCTTGTTGTAGAATATTATTTTAAGGTGTGTTACTTTTGTTTACATTGCATTTGTTTAACTCTGTAAAGCTGTTACTGTGCCTGTCTAAAATATTTGATGGTTTAATAAAGAACTAAATGGCCAATAGTGAAGCAGGAGAAAGGATAGGCAGGGCTGGCAGGCAGAGAGAATATCTAGAAAGAGAAATCTGGGAGGGAAAAGAGTGAGGAGCCAAAGGAGGACTCCAGGGGTCAGTCACCCAGCTACATAGCATGTCACGGAGTCCGAGTAAGATTTACAAAAGCAAGAGAATGGGAAAAGCCCAGAGTCAGAAGGTAGACGGGATAATTTAAGTTCAGAAAAGCTGGCTTAGAAACTAAGCCAAGCTAAGGCCAGGCACTCATAATTAAGAAAAAGCCTCTGTGATTTATTTGGGAGTTGAGTGGCGGGCCCCCCAAAAGAGCCCAATAACACCCCCCCATGTTATTTTCTAGGTATTGGGGGGGGGGGTAAATCAGTCATACTCTATGTGTATCTAAATGGTAAGTGAGGACAGAGCACTACTTCTCAAAAGTGATTTGGATTGCAAAGAAGAGTGTAAGATAAGCCTTTTACTCCAAGTAGGTCATTTCCAACCTGGGTCTTCTGAAGCGATCTTCCCGGTCACCATCTCTGTCTTTGTCCCTTTCTCGTTCAGGGTCCTTGTCGTTCTCCTCTCGATCATGACTGTCTCTATCCTTCTCTTTGTCTCTTTCCCATTCACGTTCTTCTGATGGTCTTGATTCTCGAGGTGGACCCCAGCTCTCTTCTCTAGCCTTTTCTTTCTCTCTCCATCCACCTATTTCATAAAAAGAAGCAATTTTGGTTTTAACAGATTAGCAACTGTATGTTTGTGTGGTGCTAGGGGTTTAACACAAGGCCTTTTGCATGCTAATAAGCAAGTGCTCTATCAACTGAGCTCATCCTCAGCCTTTGTGAAGATATCTTAGTATTAATTCATCATCCTAAACACAAATTGAAGATACTCCTATCACATTAAGAAAATAAAACAAAAAAACTAAATCCATGTATATCCATGCACGGCTGGTCATTAATAATTTTTCTGAATTATGTATCTATAGGAAGCTTAAACAGTCTGGATTTAATTCATGAAATAAGAGATTATCAAATATATACATTTATACATTGCTAGTATAAAAATCTGTTCTAATTTTACAACAGACTAGAAAACTTCAGAATTTCCTGGGAGTGACCACCCCAATTAACAAGCCTGTAACATTTTACCAATGACTCTTCCCTACCCCTGTCTTCTGTGACATCACCCCACCATCCAGTCATAAAACAAAGATAAATGCTTTGATTCTGCCCAGTGTTTCACAAGAAGCAGCAAGAAGCAAGCTAAGTTCTCTCTGGTATATTACAGATACAAAGCTAATCATCACCATTGTACCTGACTTTCATATCACCAAATTACACTTAAATCCTGTTTATATTGTTTAATCCTTGCCATAATTAAATCAATCTTAATTATTGTCAGATTCTTGATTTTCCCTAAATACAGGGTCTCTATGTAGCCCTGGCTGTCCTGGAACTTGCTATGGAGATCATCCTGGCCTTGAACTCACCGAGATCCTCCTGCTTCTGCCTCCAGAGTACTCAGATTGAAAGTGTATGCTATCAGACCCAGCCCATTTGCAAATATCTGTAATCCCAAATTAATACTTGTGGCAATTTTGCTATCACTCAGTTCAGAAAGAAAAAAGTTGTCTCCTATGTGATGCTAGCTCAGATTGATAGCACTCTGCCTCCCAAAATCAGCTTTTTTAACTATAAAAAGTATCCTTTTAAAGTTCTGCTTATTTAGTACTGTGATTTTTGCTGGTTACTCCACTATTCGGATGACCCCTAAGCAAAGGTTCAAGTACTGTCGCCAAACTTAAGAGAAAAATACACGTGTTAGCCAAACTTTGTTCAAGCATGGGTTACCAAAACTGCTGGCTATGGATTCAGTGTTTGCAAATCAGTACTGTTTCAAGCAAAATGACTGTAACAGAAACAAATTAAGAGACAAATTGTGGTTGATGGATGGCAGAATAGAAAGACAGCTAAGTTTGTATTTCTTCTAGAATTCCTCAACTTTAAAGGACACAAGCACTATTTACTAAGAACCTACCATACTGCCAACCCCATTTTACACAAAGCATGGAAGTCACTTGTCCTTTACACAAAGCATGGAACTTGTCCTAAGATCACATAGTTGAACAGTGGAATATGGCCAAGACTAGAAAAGACAAAGAGGTTCGCCACAGAAATCACAACTAGTAAAAGCAAAAAAGATGCTAATTAGATCTGAACTCAGGATTATTCTGGGTACTGCAAAAAAAGAACTGGGAGTGGGGGGTGGGGGAAATAGCAGAAACAAGTTAGTAAGGCAAGAGTGCAAAGAACCCAGACTCAATTACAACCAGGGGAAACACAAAAGTGGGTGGATTTAAGAACTATCAAAAGGCAGACTGAAGGGCTGGAGAGGTGGCTCAGTGGTTAACAGCACATACTGTTCTTGCAGTTTAATTCCCTATACTCATATCAAGTGGCTCTAATTGCCTTCACTCTATCTCCAGAAGATCTGATGCCTCTGGCCTCCACGGACACCTGCATTCACATGTATATACCCATACATACAAACACACAGGTACACGCACACATGTAATTTTAAAATAATGAATCTTAAAAAAAAAACTGAACTAAATGACAGANTTTAAAATAGAGGCTAAAACACAAAGCAGAGAACTCCTAACTTAAAACATTTAAGATAAGAGTGGGTATTTGGAGAGGGGAGAAAGGGATAAGTTTAAGTATCAAGCAAACACTCCCAGAGTTGATTAGAAGGACAAAAATGAGATGTGGAGTATGATCCCATGGGTGGACAGTTGTGTGGACAAATATTTAATAAGAATAATTTTCATTTAAAAGTCACTGCACAGGCACTCAAGGAAAAAGACCTATATATATATAAAAATGAGAATATAGTACAACTGTCATTTAGCCCTACAATTTCACTTTTTACACACCAGATTCCACAAAGTACCTAATTTTCTAAATATTAAATCTTACCTGGCTTGACAAATGGTCTCCAAGGACCAGGTCTTGCATCATCACGTCTGGGAATCCTATCGTCGTCCATATTTCTCCAAGGCCCCCTGTCGTCATCTGCACCTCGCCTGGAAATCCTATCATCATCAGCACTCCTCCAAGGTCCTCGGTCATCATCCAACCCTCGCCTGGGACCCCGGTCATCATCCATGGCCCTCCTGGGACCCCTGTCATCATCAGCATTACGCCAGGATGACCGTTCATCATCAGCACCTGCTCGTCTNGGCCCCCGGTCCTCATCCATCCCTCGTTTAGGTCCTCTGTCCTCATCTGCTGTACGCCAGCTTCCTCTGTCATCATCCAGTCCTCGTCTGGGTGGTCTGTCATCATCCAGTCCTCGTCTGGGTGGTCGATCATCATCTGTATGACGCCAGCTTCCTCTATCATCATCACCAATTCGCCTGGGAGGCCTGTCGTCATCTGCATTACGCCAGGAAGGACGGTCATCATCTGTTCCTCTACGAGAAAATCTATCTTCATCGGGACCACGTCTAGGCCCTCTGTCATCATCCAGGCCACGCCTGGGGATTCGATCATCATCTGGTCTAAGAGAAGATTCTCTCTCTTCATCATCCCCCAGGCGCCTCAGCCGATCCTCATCTCTCCTGTGAGGCCTCTCATCGTCCCGAGTTTCTCCTCGTCTCCACTCCCTAAGGAACAACAAGGTACAAGCTTTAAAAGCAAATTTTTCAGAAACCATATGGATCCTTGATTTCACTCATTCTTACAAATCACTAAATCCAAATTCGTTAGTTCTGGTCCTTTAAAAATGTTGTCCAAATAAAAATTATACCAAATCCAGTACCTTAAATCAACACATAAACTAACAAGCAGACAACATTCTAAAAACAATTACCTGTTCTTTGCCAAGAATACCTGGCCAAGTTCTCTATCTTTTACAATGAGCTTTCCTCTAAACTTAATTTCTGTAAAAATAAAGCACTATTTCTACCACTAGTAATTACCATAAAAAAATAATTCAAAAACTGAGCATGTAGCTTAGTGGTAGAGTGCTTGCTATACTACAACCTTAGGTTCTACACTCAATACTACAAATTAAAAAATATATTGCTGAGGGATGTCTTTCTATACACTGTGAATATATGTTGTTCCCAATGGTTAATAAATAAGCTGCTTTGGCCTATGGCAAGGCAGCTTAGAGGCAGGAGGGAAATCCAAGGAGAGAGAAGGAAAGAGAAAGGCGGAGTCTGGGGAGACGTGAGCCTGCTGCCTAAGGAGCAACATGCCAGCAGACTGGTAAAGCCATGGAACAGGTGGCAAAACACAGATTAATAGAAATGGGTTAATTTAAGAAATAAGAGCTAGCTAGCAAGAGGCCTGCCATAGGCCATACAGTTTGTGAATAATATTAAGCCTCTAAGCGACTTCAGGACAGCAGGGCCGGGCGGGATTGGAGAAAACTCTGGCTACAATATATTTAAAAAACAAAAAAAAGTTCAACCTCTTTAGAAAAATGTTATGGACAGTTCTTTTTTTTTAATGGGGGTGTGGGAGGAGATGGGGTTTCTCTGTGTAGCCCTAGCTGTCCTGGAACTCACTCTGTAGACCAGGCTAGCCTTAAACTTAAGAGATTCACCTGCCTCTGCCTCCCTAAAAGTATGTGCCACCACAACATGGCACATTTCATTCTTATTCTTTAAACTCAATGTTGTTGGGGTCTGATGGATTTATTTCAAGATTTGTATGGGTCAATCATCAGAGCAATGTTAAAGGGAAAAAAAACTATAAAAAAACCAGGTATGGTGGCACAAGCTTATAAATCCAACACTTGGGAGGTAGTGGTAAGAGTGGGAGTTCAAGGTCATCTTAAAGATACACAGGACCATGACACGGTTCAAATATGGATCTGCACACTATTCTACAATTGAAATCTGATTTTAAAACCCAGATACCAGGATCTAAGACAAGGCACACTGTTCCCATGATTCCACTTACTTCTCTGGCGGGCCTCTCCTCCACTCAGTGTCAGCTTCTGGTCCTTTTCTCCATGTGCCTTCTGAATCTCTATCTCCCCACCGAGAGTCCTGCACCCACAAAACGAAGAGGCATCATAGTAATAAAAGTTATGATTCCAACTGCTAGTTATCATAAGCATTTCATTATTTCATTAAACAACCTCAAGATCCTAAAATAAAAGTCTCTGGTTGAAGAAAGATGCACAACTCTAACCTCATAACTTGGTGGCAGAGGCAACAGGATCAGGAACTTTTTTTTTTTTTTTTGGTTTTTCAAGACAAGTTTCTCCGTGTAGCTTTGGCACCTTTCCTGGAACTCACTCGGTAGCCCAGGCTGGCCTCGAACTCACAGAGATCCGCCTGCCTCTGCCTCCCGAGTGCTGGGATTAAAGACGTGCACCACAACCGCCCGGCAGGAACTTTTTAAAAGCCAGACTTGGCTGTATAAGATCCTATCCGTCCACAAAAATAAAAAAAACTAGAGATTGGAAGGAGCTCAGTGGTTAAGTATGTGTACTGCTCTTCCAGAGGATTAGAGTTCAGTTCCCAGCAACATCAGATGCCTCACAATTTTACCTGTAACTCCAGTTCCAGTGAATCCAACAACTCTGTGGGCACCTGCACTCATGTGCAAATACCCACATGCACATAATTGAAAATAATCATTTAAAAGAAATTGGAAAAAATAATCAGTAACTAAGCAGTATTTTGTTTAAGGGGCAAAGCAGTAACTCAGAGTGGCTGAAGCACAAGTTGACTACTGAAACTGGTTAAAAAAAAAAGGCTCACTAATTGCCTTTGGCTCTTAGTAATGAGTATGAACCAAAGGAAGCTGAGACAGAAGAGCAGATTTAAGGGTCATATATGCTACCATTATGAAAACTGAAAGAGGTCTGGAAGATTATGATTGGAGAGACAGTAAAGAAATCAGAAGTGACACAGAGAATAATCAAAACTGAACTACGATTAAGTGGATTAACAGACCACCAATTAGAAGAATTCAATAGATGAGAGAAACAAGTCAGTTTTGTATACAAGCAATATTACCTAGGCACCTGATTATATTACACTACACATTCTGAATGAGGTTGAGATGGACCTAATTATCTCTCCCAAGTGACGGAGACACTATGAACCTGAACAGATCTTTGTATCTAAGTAGTCAGAGAATGTTAAGTAGTTAATCAGGCCACAATATTACACAAGAAAATTCACTGGTGAATGAATCTACATGTAATACAGAATAAACACACAAGAACTGGGAAGACAGCTCAATAATAGGGGACTTGCCGGATGAAGAGTCTGAATTCCCTCTCTAGCACCAAAGAGAAACTAAGAGAATAACTTCTGTACTCACTTTCCTAGAAAGTGGATCATCACCAAGTCTCCTCTCTTCCTCTCTGCGCCGTTCTCTTTCTTCAATTTCCAGCTCCCTCTGCCTTTTTTTCCTTTCTACTTCTTCCAGTTTCTTGACTCTTTCTTGATATTCTCTAAGTTCTTCCTCGCGTTTTGCTCTCTCAGCACGCTCTCTTTCTTCTCGCTCTATGAAATTTTGTCAGGTTATTCCAATGTGCTTCCCACCCATACTTTCCCTACCTACCATCAGGGCTGCTTTTCTGATATGTAGAGTAAAGGTAAATCTTAAGAGTTTTTAAAAGCGGGCTGACTCAGACTGCTCTTCCAAAGGACCTGGGTTCAATTTCCAGCACCCACATGGCAGCTCACAGCTGTCTGCAACTCCAAGATCTGACACCCTCACACAGATATACATACAGGCAAAAACACCAATGCACATAAAATAAAATTCAGTAAATAAGTAGTAATTAAACCAAGCATGGTAGTAGTGGTGCACGACTTTAATCCTAGCACTCAGGAGGCAGAGGCAGGCAGATCTCTAGGCCAGCCTGGCCTACATTTAATCCCCAGAACCCACATAAAAATTAAAGGAGAAAAACTGACTCCTCAAAATTGGCCTCTGACTTCCACCTGTGTACTTGCCCCATACACATCATACACACCCATTAATGAACAAAAATTTAAAGAAATCTAAAATAGTTGGCAATCAACAAATAGCAGTTGAGACTCAAAAGAACAAGTAGTCCACATTGATTTAGGATGCCACTAAAATCCAGTCATAGTTTTTGTTCAGTTGACACAAATCTAGACATACTTGGGAGAAAAGAGTATTGACCTAGGAACTGCCTCTATCAGACTGGCCTATGGGAATGTCTGTGGGAACATTTTCTTGATTGCTAATTGCTGTGGGAGGGCCCACTGTGGACAATACCATCATCCCTGGGTAGGTGTACCTGGACTATATAAGAAAGGTAGCTGATCAAGTAATAGGGAGTGAGCCGGGAAGCAACTCTCCTCCATGGTCTCTGATTCAATTTGTCTCCAGGTTCCTACCTTGAGGCCCCTGGCAGAATCTTTCACTTCCCTCAATGTAGAGAATGATATGGAATCCAAATAAATCATCTCCTCATCCCCCAAGCTGCTTTTGGTCAGTGTCTTATCACAGCAACAGAAACCAAACAATAAAAAATTCTTACTGTGTATCTCAGACTCCAGGTATAGAACCACATATGTAATAATCATTAATAACACAGGATACTAAAACACCAACAGGAAAAAAAAGTATCAATTTTTAAGTATGTAGATCTAGGTCAATAAAGGAAAAAGCACCTACACATATAATGCACTGGGTTATCTGTATTGTCAAGAGACCAATTATACACATTCTTTTGTTTTCTAAATAAGATTGTAAAATATGGCATCGATAACACTTACCATGCAGTTCATATAAATGGTTTACCTTTTAGCATCTGTTCTTCTGCCCTCCTCTGCTCCTCCTCTTCCTTTTCTCTGTAGTAAGTTATTTTACGTTCTTCTTTTCGTTGCCTTTTCCGTTCTTCCAGGCGATTATGCCTTTCCTCTGCTAACCGTTCTTCAAACTGTTTCAGTTTTTCCTGTGAATTGAACAGTTATATCCCCCAAAGGTCAATTTTGTTCAAAATATAAACCAGGAATAAATACACTTTTAGGTCAGTTTTGTTCAAAATATAAACCAGGAATAAATACACTTTTAGGTCAGTTTTG
>LZPO01076008.1:71953-83857 GCA_001675575.1 Neotoma lepida | reverse complement strand
TTGGTTTGGTTTGGTTTGGTTATTCGAGACAAGGT
Source organism: Neotoma lepida (assembly GCA_001675575.1). Classification (NCBI taxonomy): domain Eukaryota; kingdom Metazoa; phylum Chordata; class Mammalia; order Rodentia; family Cricetidae; genus Neotoma; species Neotoma lepida. The sequence goes on along the minus strand of LZPO01076008.1, from coordinate 83,822 downwards.
TTCTTTGTGTAGCTTTGCCCCTTTCCTGGAACTCACTCTGTAGACCAGGCTGGCCTTGAACTCAGAGATCCACCTGCCTCTGCCTCCCCAATGCTGGGATTAAAGGCCTGCAACACCACCACCCGGCCCAGTTATTCAGTCTTTAACTAGCAATGACACAAGCTAAAATATTATTTGCCAGTCTATTACTGTTCTCAGCACCTACTGTGTCAAGCCAAGAAGAATCTAANAATAATTTAGCAAGAACTCAATCATCTCAACAACTGGGCCATGGTTTTGGTATATGCAGTCTGCTGTTTTATGTAACATAACCCATTATTATTACCCATTGAAAGGCAGTTCAACAGCTTGTCTTGACAAAAGCTTCTCAACCATCAGTGAACAGGAAATCATAAAGTCTCTTCCACAGACTTTTATCTCAAACCGTATTTTGAAAATATATAAGACCCTCAAAACTTTTGTAGCTCATATTCCCCCTCAAGACACATACCAGAATGTGAGCAGGCTTGATGACTTCAAGTGCTTTTGCAAGTACTGAGGACATGGCTGTGAGTTGATTTCTTATTTGTTCTGATGGCATGCTTTGCAGGTGAGGACCAATTGGGGCATCTTCTCGAGTTGCATAATTCAAGTCTGATCCAAAACTTAGAGTCCGAGAAGTGTGGTCAATACGAACCTTTGAAAAGTAAATTATCAAGTAAATAACCAAGCCTATATTTACAACTACATTTGGGAAGGAAATCATCCATGCAAAGTTAACAGAAAAGTAAAGAGAATTTGTTCAATACAGTTTTTATAAGGTTACCATTGTACCAAAGCAGAGAAACTAAAGATTTGTCTCTTTCTAGTTCACAAAGACCTTCTAACCTGCCATCAATGCCCCCTTATAGCACATACCTGCAGGTCGCAGTGCCTAGCTGCATCTACTATGGCCCGTTCCAGTTGGAAAGCATCAACAAAAGGAACCAGAGAAGTCAAACGAGAAAACTCAATGCTCTGATAAATCTGTGCCACCTGCACAAAAAAACACAGGGTTAATAATAACAGCTACTATTTAGTCAACACTTTTTACGTGCAATTTCATGGCAGCTAGAGGAACCAGAAATTATGCCCATTGTCCAGAAAGAGAAAAAAAACTGAAGTTCATACAATTCAGCAGAGCAGGAGACTATTAGAACTGGCGTTTCAATCATATACTATGATCATTCTATACATAACCATCTTCTGAATTCCTAGTTTCATAAATCAAAAACCTAAATGGCCACACATCTGTAGATAAAGGCCTGCTACTTACCTAATATAAATGTTTCCATTTTTTTTTGTCTGAAGGAGACTGGCAGCATTACTATATACAGTTACTCTGCTAATTAACCTTCAAGTATTTGTATAGCACGTAAGAAATAACACTGCTCACACATTCAAAAGAAAGCAGGTCAATGAAATGTGCAAACACATCATAATGCTCCCTTACCAAATGCAAATAAAGTACAAAGCACTTATACCACTAATAAACTGCAACACTTAACCACAGTCATGACACTGAACTAACATGACGAAAAGAAGCTAATAGCCAGTGTGAGCAAAAGAGGAAAGACTACCCAGTCATTACTGGTAAGATGCTCTATTAATATAATCTTCTCAGGAGCTGCTAAAGCTTTAATTACATAAACTATGTGACTAATTCCATGTGCTACAGGAGTCTCGCTCATATGCAAAAGTATATGCATGTTAAGTGTTTGATGCTATAACACTTTTTCTAATAGGGAAACTCTAAAGGAGCTCCAGTGGCACTATAATTGGTGTTTTTGTTACTATATATAAGTGGAATTTTCAGACTATGAAAAAAATCATGTAGGTAGATTTTTTTAAGAAAAAAGGTAGCCCTGTATTAGCAAGGAAAACTCAGGGCCAGGCGTAGTGATTTAATAAGCCTTAATTTAATCTCAGCACTTGGGAGGCAGAGGAAGGCCAATCTCTTGTGAATTCAAGGTCAGATTGGTCTACATAGTGAGTTCCAGGATATCCAGAGCAAACAGTGAGACTCTATAGGGGGTGGGGCAGAAGAAGTCAACAACAACACAACACCTAAGGAAAATTCATAGTATTTGGCAAAGAAAGAGAAGTAGGGGAGGAAGAACAGTTGTTAAGTCACTGATTCTGTTTCAAAATCAAATATACAAATATAGAAATTTGGGCAGAAGTAGAAATTAGGATGGCTTTCACTAAAGAATTCTAAATGTTTTTCAGTTTTTGTCATCAAAATAAAGAGTAAAGGGGCTATGGAGGAAAGGGAAGATTCCCAGAGCCAGCCAAACAAGTTATTTGTGAGCTTCAGGTTCAGTGACAATCTCAAAATACAAGATAGAGAGTAACAGATAACAGAGGAAAAACAGCTGATGTCCACCTCTGGCCTCTACATACTTATGTGCATATGTACAAAGCAAGTGTGTGCATATATATATTACATGTATCATGCACACACAAATATTTGCAATAGTGATACAGAGTCAAGGGCAGAAATCTGTTTCTCCATAAAGCATGTGCTTTCATTTTACCTGTTGCAGAAGGCGGAGTATGGTATTGTTCTGTAGTTGTGGTACATATTGTTGCAATTCTGGTTCCTTTTCAGGTTGTTCCCTAACCCAATTTAATACCTATAAAATCAATTAAATTGAGAAAAAAAAGTTTGTATGTAGTAGACACAAACAGTTCACACTTTCAACTTCTTAATTTTTATACAAAACAGCATGTAATATAAAGATAGGAATTTCATTCAACAACACTATCAATACTTGTCTGAAGGTGACTGACAGCAGTGGCAAAAGTAGTCATGCTGCTAATTTACCTCCAAAAGTTTGTTTAGCACATCAGAAATATCTTTTCTCTTGATGTGAAGAAAAAAGACAATAAAATGTGCACTTCTCAACATATAGGGAAACACTTCTTTTTTAAACAAATACAATGCTCAACTACAGTAATGCCAACCGTGTGGTAAAGACCAAAAACCACCCACGCCAAGTCTTACCTTTGTGACTCTCTCACAGAGTTTTAGTGGGTTGAATTCTACCTCCAGCCAGTTGTAAAGGTCTTTCACTTCCGGGACAACATATTGTAACACATTGAATCTGACCTATAGTAAGAAAGGCAAATGTTTAACTGCTAAAGGAAAATTTCCAGCAGAGATTCTGGACTACAAACTAAAACTAGAAAATTATCTGACCTCAGTTCCCTATAAATTTACCAAATACAATCCAAACCATTACTATAATTACCCCATATTGTTTCTACCTATAATTAACAACCCAAAAAAACTTGAAAAGAGGATAAACTAAAAGGTAATACAGAATATTTACAAAGACAACAACAATGGACAGCACAAATTACATATCCAAAACCGCAAAAAACAGAGCTTCCACTTTTTTTGGGGGGGGGTGAGGGGGAAGGGTGAGACAGGGTTTCTCTGTGTAGCTATGGCTGTCCTGGAACTCGCTCTGTAGACCAGGCAGGCCTCAAACTCAAGGATCTGTCTGCTTCTGCCTCCCAAGTGCTGGGATTAAAGGAGTGTGCCACCACTGCCTAGCAACAAATTATTCCTATAAAAAGTATCACAAAAATTATCAGGGCAGCTCTATTCTCCTCAGGGTCAAATCTGAAAAACTCAGTGTCCATTAACAGAACAGTATCATGTTCATTTAAGAGCTCTGGTCCCCTGTATCATCAGGTTCCACATACATAGCCAATCATATTTAGATAATATTTAAGAAAAAAATTACATCTGTCCTAAATGATGTTTTCCTATCACCCAAACATGGCATAACTAATGTACAACATGGGATAAATATAAGTATTCTAAGAGATTATATTTCAATCTTACATGGGGTTATGCATAGATTATATGCAAATACAACCACTACCCTATTTTAGCCTATCAGTGGGTTTTGATGTCCACTGGGATCTGAACCAGTGATTTGAACCAGTATCATGCAGAGACTTTCAGGTATAACTGAAAACTACCTAACTCATCACATACCCTGAACCACTGCTTTAATGAGTTTCCTCAAATGAACAAGATATCCATTTCATCAGTGGTTCCTTGTCCACACATCAGAAGCCTGACAATGAATCTGAATTTCCAGTATTTAGTCACAAATTAAAACTTACCACAAAGTTTTCTCTCCAAAGCAATAAATGCTCAGACTTATACTAACCATATCATTAATAAGGCCGATTCGTGTGGGTGGGGCTTGAAGACCTAGCAGTGTTGCAAGGCGTCGCTGCTTCTCAACTATAATACCATCCATATCCAAAAGTCGAGCAATGTCAGTTCGCTCAGGAGTAATAGGTATGGAAAGAGTTGCCAAAAGGACTCTAGTGGACATTCTGTGGTGAACAAAGTTTTATTTGTTAAAATTATAAATGTGCTGCTCTTTAATTATCTATTGTATGCCACCAANAGAATATATGTAGCACACCATGGACAGCTACATTCATACTAATTATTTCAGCATAGCACAGTATTAGAAAACTGAACCTTAAGGAAATAATCCTTGTAAACTCAAGCTCATCAACACACTGAATGTGGCCCAACAGCAAACTTCCTTACCAAAATAATTAAAAGTAGCTTTAGAAACTAAGAAAATGGACTTTAAATAAACACAATCATGACAGAGAATGGAAGGGGAGAGAGAACCTAACTTTTTACTTTCCTGAAAAAAGTCTGCACTTTAGAATGCTAAGTAGCATAGGTGCCCAGGAGGCTTAATAACATACACAGGAGTAAATGACCTGCTGCTGCTAACCAATATTACAGCATTCATGGGAAGAACAGTGTTAAACTCCCTTAAGGAAAATCATTTGGTTGATTTCGTATTCTTCTACAAAACTAAGAAAAACAGATACATATTTAAAAAGCCAGTTTACTAATACAAGGGGGAAAAAGGGTGACGTGAATTGCCTAGTTTGTTCAAGGAAATAGGTTCAATTCCTAGCTTGACAAAAAAAAAGAAAGAAAAAAAATAAAGCAAGTGCAAAGAAACAAGCTGTATGTGATAGGGTTTGTTGTGGATTTTCCTTGTTGGAAGGGGTCTTGCTATGTAGTTGAAGCTAGCCTAGTTTTGAACTTTTGACCCTCCCGGCTCAGCCCATATGTGCCACCCCACCATTCAACCTATACTATGATTTTCTTTTTAATAGTCTACAAGTTGCACACACCTTTTTGAAATGTGTTTTCATGCCTATCTCCCAAATACTCTCCATTTTATGACTCACATGCCCATATTTTTTACCATGCTACAAAAGAAATGGAAATTTTTNTCTTTTCCCAGGCTGGTGACATAACGTGCAGTATTCTTCAAAAAGCATGCAGCAGCAATCAATGATCCACAGCTCGTAGTCAGCCATGCAATCCTAAGAGTAAATAGACCCTCTCCCTCCCCTCGTATACTACACTGTTTGTTGGTAGTAGGTCAGTGTAATATATCCTTACTTAACACATTTTCAACTTACAGTAGATTTACCAGGATATAACCTAACACAGGTCAAGTGCTTTAAACTACAATTACTATTTTAGAACCAAGGAAGAAGAAAAGAACTTGGTGGAATTACCTAATTATCTAACTTGCTCTAAGAAGACAATCTACCAATACATGGATAGAAGGTTCACATGTTAGCATTACCTCTGTGAATACACAATTTTCTCAATTGGGTTTCCAGTGGCAATTTTTCTGAGGTTGGGATCGGTATAAGATGGCTCAAGAATACTCTCCAAGGAGAACAATGTCTCAGAAGACATTTGGTAGTCACAATTAGAGACTGCTCTTAGCCCGTAAGGAGTAGTTTAGGGATAGCTCCTAAACATTCTACCAAGCACTAGCAATATCCCACAACAGTATTAGCCAATCTAAAATGTCCAGAAGCTAAGATTCCATGGTTTAGATCACACTACCACTTAGAAGTTTAATTTCATTACCATCCAACTCTAACATTCTTACCTTTGCATCTCATCTTGTGTAAGATTTTTTCTCATTTCTCTAGACAGATGATAAAGACGATGAAGTGTAGATGCATGAAACAGAGCATTTCCAGATTTCCAAAACACTGTTGAGACTTTGTTATAATAATTTGCCATCAACTGAGGCTTAGGTGGTTTTTTAGACAAGGAAAATAGCCCATGAATATCTTCCACAGCTTTGAAGGCTTCCTAAAAATGTACAAATTAATCACTTCATTAAAAACAGATCAAATACAAATCACTTTTATGAAATTAAAACATTAAAAATATCACTTTTATGAAATTAAACATTATAAATGAAAATAGAAAATAAAATGCCTGACATGTTTTCTTTCTGTCTGATAAATCTGAGAAATAGTTATAATTACAAAAATGCTATCTTTGAAATCTTGTTTTGTTGTTTTGTTTTTTAAGACAGGGTTTCTCTGTGTAGCCTTGGCTATCCTGGAACATTTTCCTAATATAATCATGTTTGCTTGTCCTCTACAAGTAGTAATTTAAGATAGGTGCCCCTATAAAAAAGGAAAAATACTATGGGCAAGAGCAGAAAATTAAATCACATTTATACTTTTAACTTTCAGTTACAACACATTTTAACTAAAAACTGCCAATTTTTCAGTTAATCCCTTCAAGTTATAAAGCCACAAAATGATGTAAATATATCCTAAGAAGGGGAAAAAGGGCCAGNAAGCTTTTCATCATCACTGCCATCTCTAAAATGCAGTATACACCAAGCATAGTGCTAAAATAGCACTTCTCCAAACACAGAAAAGGATAAGTGTCATTTTAACTTCTAATCATCAGCAAATGCTCATAAAGTACAATAGTTACAATGTATTATCAGATAAAATTATGAGGAAACTGCTATTTAATATTTGTAGAAGCTAGAGATGTAATCAGTGGTGTTGCACATGCTTACCATTTGAAAGGCTATAGGTTTAACCACCAGCACCAGGAGATTGGAGATTTAGCTCATTAAAGTGCTGGCCTACCAAGACAAGGCTGTGGGTTCCGTACCTAGCCCAGAAGAGCATGCACATACATAAACAGGTACTAATTCCTAGCACCAAAACCAAACAAAATGAGGGGAGGAAACAGCAGCAGCAACAACAAAAACATCTCCATCTTTTAATATTTTCATCCATACTTCTTTCATCAGACTACCCAACTCAGAATGGTACCAATCATAAAACCACATTTTGTGCAGCAGTCATGATGCGGGGTTTGTTTGTTTTGTTTTTGCATAAAAGATTACATGACTTGGCCCAGATTTTGCAAGCAATTAAAAACTGTATTATGAACTTCCTGTCTAGAACTCTTTCTGTCAGACAACCTTAAATTCTCACATTACCTACTGAAATTAACCAATAATACCAATACTCAAGGTGGCAAGAGAATGGTACAAAGCTAATAGTTAACTTGCCTGCCATAGTTCCATGCTGATAGCACTGTCCAACTGAACAAGTCTGGTTTCCAAATGCATGGACTGGCTCTCTGGATTATTAAGATTGATTGCTGTGCTTTGGTTATGGTGGCGCTGAATCTGAGATAAGTGCATTCGCAAGTTGTCACAGAGCTTGCGGAACTCAGCCTTTCGAGTATACTGGAGGCAGAATTTGAAAGCTGTAAGCATAATTATCAAACAAGAATTAGATATTTTCTGTCAACTTAAATATCTGAGTAAGTTTTATATGTCATATATTAAGATCAACTTCAACAAGATTCACTAAGCTCACCATTACTCTATGTAATAATCAGTGAGTCTTAACACCCTCCATGAACCTAAGCCACCACTCTAAATCCTGATCAAAATAAAAGACATGGTCCTAAGTCCTGGCCCAAGATATGGTTCTAGAAATTTACAAATAGGAAATGAATAGAATTTAAATTAAAGAAAAGACTTGGAAGCTAGAGAAATGGCTCAATATCTGGCTACTCCAGGACTCAAGTTAGATTCCCTAAACCACATGGCAGCTCATGCCCCTAACTCCAGTTCTAGGGAATCCAGTGCCCTCTTCTAGCTTCTGTAGGCACCAGGCATGCACATGGTATACAGACATACACACAGTTAAAACACCTATACACAAAAAATAATAAATTAATTCAAAGTAAGAGTCACCTTCAAAGACCTAAAGACAAAAATTGCTAGGCTGAAATGCAATGAACTTACATAGCTAATGTACATAAAATGCAGCACGCTTTTGCACTAATGAAAACTATGTAATATGAGGATTTATCTAACTTAATTTTAAATACAGAAACAGAAGAACATATGAACTACTTGCTCAATCATTAAACTACACATCTATGCAATATCAGAATACTTTTGGGGACATCTTTGCTCTTACAAACTGTATTTCGCTGAGTGACGGTGGCACATGCCTTTGATCCCAGCACTCAGGAGGCAAAGGCAGGCAAGATCTCTGAATTCAAGGCTAGCCTGGTCTACTGAGCAAGTTCCAGAACAACAGGTTATATAGAGAAATCCAGTCTCAAAATAATAAATAAACAAATAGTATTTCTATTTTAACAGACCTAAAACAAGTAATATAATTTAACCTCAACTCAGTATTTTTTTACCAAATCAGCAAAAAGCCCAAGTTTGCTTGTGAGACATGAATATTTACATATGATATACATGCAAATAAAAACAGGTTCCAATATTCCTACTAAAACAATCATAGCTGAAAGTTACCAACACATAAAGAAGTTCTGAGCCAGGTGTGGTAGATGAGTGCCTGTAATCCTTAGAACGTAGACCAACCTAGTCTGGACTACACTGAAAACAAGACAGAAAGACACAGAAAGAAACTAAGGAGGTAATCATCCCTTAAGACTGGAAATGTAAACTTGTAAGTATAAAAAATGGGGGGGGGGATCAAGTAGTCACTCAGTTACAAGGCTGCATGCACTGCAGCAAAAAATGCTATTAGTCTAGTCTAGTCTAAAGTGTGTGCTGAGAGACAACCAAGTATGAAGTGATCCATGACATCAATACTAAGCAATACTGCTGAAGAATGAGAAATATGGTGGGCAAAGTGGTGCTTGCTTTTAATCCCAGAACTCAGGAAGCAGAAGCAGGCAGACCTAAGTTCAAGGCCACCCTGGTCTACAGAATGAACTCCAGGATAGTCAAGACTACAGAGAAAGTGTCCCAAGGAGGAAAAAAAGCAAAAAGCTCGTGTATAAGGCTATCCAAGTAGAAAGTAGGGGTAAGAGATTTCTTTGGGGGGGGGGGACATGGCCAACACAGAGAAGTCAGGGAGTTGGCAGTAGGAGGAGGGGGATGATCAAGAATGAAGTATAATAAATAACATATGAAAATATACCATAATGAAACCTATTACTTTGTGTGCTTAACTTTAAAAAAGTGGGAGAGGCTTCAAAAGTCAGTAGAACAATTCTATACAGAAATGTATTAACCTGTAAGATAAATCTTTTTTTAGCTATTTATGTAATAAAGGTCAATCTCATTTCACTAAGGATAAAACTAGTTCTGTTTTTAAAAACTATAAAGAACAGGAAGTTAATCTACAAAAATCTATTCTAAAGTTAACTTTTCAAATCAGTTTATTAACATTTCACAATGTCATTTTACCTTGCTGGGCGATATCATGGTACAGGCGCTCTACTCTAGAATTGTTTCGCAGAAGGTCCAAACACTGCCTGTATGATTCCCACAGGAACTTGACCCAGGGAGTCAGTAGCAATCTGTCAGTACGATCCTGAGTGTCTTCCCCGCTTACTGCACTTAAGAGAACACTACAAAGAAAAGTGCATTGAAAACTATTTTAGATAATTTCCTATCTTATTGTGATCCGAAAGCCCAAACCAACAATGACAAATACAGAAATGCTTCCCACAACCTCATATATATTGTCAAGCTGTACCTTACCATCTGTATCTGAATTCTCAGTCTGTGTTACAACTGTTTAAATTTTAGTGTATGTTCTAGCCTAAGGTGTAAATTTTAAATATTGCTTACGTGGTTGAAGTATACAATTTAAACTTTAAAGATAAGCAGTTTTTTTTCTGATAACCACCTACCTTCAAGTGTGTTTGGGGGAGGCGGGGGTGATAGTGGCCCACACTAAGAAAAACATTGTGCTGGACGGTGGTGGTGCACAACTTTATTCCCAGCACTTGGGAGGTAGAGGCAGTTGGATCTCTGTTAGAGTTTGAGACCAGCCTGGTCTACAGAGTACATTCTTCCTCTACACAGAAAAAATCCTGTCTTGAAAAACCAAAAATTCAAAAAGAAGGGAAAACATTTTGCTAACTTTCAAAATATTTACTAAGGGATGAAACTCACATACCTCTCAGGAGTCTGAATATTATCCAGATCTTCTATATCCAACACCATTTGTTGGGACTCTTCTTTAGCAGCTTCTGTTTTTTCCTCTGCTAATTTCAAGTATGCCCTAACAACATCTTCTAAAGATTTAATGTTTACCTACAGGAAGGAAANTGAATTTATTTTTCTCCAATGAACTAAAAGAATGTTTAAAATGCAAATCAAGATATAAAATTTAATTTGAAAGGTAAATTCCACTAAAAGCTACTAAAAACACTTTAAAAACACAAAAACAAGCTCAGTACCTGCTGACAAATGTTCTTATATTGATATAAACCTTCCTTAGCCAAATGGCTCTTACGAAGATCCACACACAGTTCCAAGTATTTCAACATAATTGGCTCATGTATCTTTTGCCAAGTTCTGTGTTTCTTACTTTTCATAACATCATAAAGAACATCCAGTGCAGGTTGCTTTTTGCCAACCTCAAGAAATTCTGGAAAAAGAATTGAGAATTAAAATTAGCTGTACATACTATATAAAAATCTAAATGATAGAACAAGGAAATGACTCAATAGGTAAAGGCCCTTGCTGCCAACCCTGACCCTCTTGAGTTTTATCTTCAGAACCTACCACCTTCAAGAGTNGTAGGAGAACCCACTCTTGAAAATTGTTCTTACTTCCACATGCACACCAAAGAATGTGCAGGTCCCCTTAACTTGCACAAATAAATAAATGTAAAAGAAAAACTTTTTAAAACCTAAATCTTGCCTCTTTACTGATTTAATTTTCTAACTCATTCCCAACTTTTTTTTTTTTACGTTTGGCTTCTAATAGCAATCTCATAATCATCCAACATATAAGGATGAAAAATTAGTATTATCTCAAGATATAGCGTCCATGTAGAACTCAGTGATTTTAAAATTCCAGAAACTGAAGTCATGAATGGGGGGGGGTAATTTCCCCCAATAACTAAAAGTATAAGTATGACTTCATCACATTTCTGTGGATAATTACATTTCTGATAGATTATTTTATGATGAAGTAGAAAAACAATAGATTGCTTTTACTATCTACTTTAAGACCAGTTGACTACATTTAAATGAGCTAATTCTCATGGAAATCTAGTGAAGTCTTGGAATTGGATAGTAAGTGTTCCAACTTTGTCAGTTGTGTCTCTAATCTGACATAGGTCTGAGTCTTTCCATACAAATTTTACAATAATCTACAAAATAACTTGCTAAGATTTTGATTGCTAAGATTATATTGAATAGTTATAGATATGAGTTTGAGGATGTGACAGTCCATCTCCCCTATCATGTAAATGGGTCACATACACACCAAGAAAAGAACTGAAAGAAGGGATTCATGGGTCTGGAGAAAATGGCTCAACAGTTAAGAGAATGTCCTGTTCTTGCACAGAGCCTAAATCCTAGCACCCACATCAGGCAGCTTACAACTGCCTGTAACTTTCAGCTCCAGGAGATATACAAGGCCTTCTTCTGGCTCTTCCAGCATTTTACACAGACACAGACACAGACACAGACAAGACAGACAGACAGACA
>LZPO01076008.1:58212-71163 GCA_001675575.1 Neotoma lepida | reverse complement strand
TATGTGGATAGGATCCTAGGGCAAAAGGACAATAGGCAAAGCAAGATAACTGGAACACAGCAAAAACTTTACTTAATAATTCAATTGCTAGGCAGGGGTGCTGGTGCACGCCTTTGATTCCAGCACCTGGAAGGCAGAGACAGGCAGATCTGTGAGTTGGAGGCTGGCCTAGTCTACTTAGTGAGTTCCAGGGCTACAAAGTAAGATCTTACATCTAAAACAAAATAAAAATAATTTCAGTTACTGGCTCATTAGTTATGAGTAATATACCATATTGTTTTAAGATGTTCATTAATGGGAACAACTGGGTATGGTGAAAACTCTGTATTATCTTTGAATAATTCTGTGAAACTGAAAACTGTTTTGTAAGTTTAAATTAAGTTTAGTTTTAAAAAATATAGACTATAGAGCAAAGTAATTTGACTTTGAGTTTGAAGGCATTGTGTGTAGTAACATTTCCAAATCTAGTTGCTGTTTTAAATTTTATGTATGTAGTATCTTTAAAAGCTCAATCACTAAAAGTGGCTCTAGATTAAAAATGTGTATTTTTGTCCTTTCCCCCCCTTCACACAAATAGAAAATATTTAATCTAGTCAACTGGTTAAATTTATTTTTAAATTTAGTAATTTTAAGCCAGGAGTGGTGGCTTATACCCATGATCCTAGCACTTGGGAGGCTGCTGCAAAAAACCAAAAGGATAAAATCAGAAAATGTTGAAATTCACACACAAACACAAAAAGCTTCCACTTGCACATTTAAAACATAATTTGAAGGAGTTAAAACACTGGTTTTAGTACATCTCCATTATTTTTTTTTAAGAAAAGTGTTTATTTTCCTCCTAAAGAATAGTCTTGGGGCCAGGGGTGGTGGCCCATTATCTTTAACCCCAGCAGGGAGGCTGAGGTAGGTGGACCTCTCTGAGTCTGAGGCCAGCCTGGTCTACATAGTAAAACTGTCTCTACCACTCCCAAAAGAAACAAAAAATAATCTTGAGCAAACAATTTTTTGTCCTGAATTAATCTGAATTTGGAATATTCTGCCTTAAAGCAATTGTTAGAAGCCCTGGGTTCAATCCTCAGTACCATTTTTTTTTTTTTAAATGGATAGCATTGAGGCTGGAGAGGTAGGTGGTCAGTACTGTAAAACACTTGTTGCTCTTTCAGAGCCCCCAAGTTCTGTCCCCAGGACCCACATGGTAGCCCCAACAATCTGTAACTCCCATTCCAGGGGATCTGATATCCTGTCTTCTGAACTCCATGGACACCAGACACATAGGTGCACATACATACAAGTAAAATGCACTCAGAAGGCCAATAAAAGTTCCTTATTTGGGAGCTTATTAGATCTACAGGTTTAACGACTAAGGTTTCAGGAATGGTGCTTCCCAGTTCTTCCAGTGAAACAATTCTGCTCCAGCTCTCAAACATACTAAGTTTAGACCTGGACATATCACACAACATATCAAAAACTAAGCATCTTCACAAAATATTCTGAGTCCTGTTATTTATCAGCAGTTTTTCCCTCCAGTGCTGGAGCCCAAATCTAGGGCCTCACCACTGGTATGCCAGGCAAGACACAACCCTAGCCCCACCCCTTACAGTATCAAATAGTATTCACATGCAAACAAATATAAATCCAACATTATGTGGGAAAGATCATCTTCATTTCAACCACACTGCTACCCCAAAATCTTACCAAATGAAACAAGGAAGTATAGCTAGATACGATATTGGAACCAGAAAGTCTGTTTTAAGTACCATCCTCTTCCTGAAGTGTACCTAAAGGTTGTTTTCCATGTTACTGTAGATGTTTTTCAAAGCAATTTAACCAAAAGTCCCTATCAGCAAAAAAACTTATTAGTAAATGAATTTAGTCATAATAGCAGGGCTGGAGAAATGGCTTAGCAGTTTACAACACTGGTTACTCTTCAAGAACCTGTGTTCTATTCCCAGCACCTACATGGAAGCTCACATCATCTATAACTTCAGTTCCAGGGTGATCCAACACTCTTCTTGACTTCCAATAGGGCACTACTTGCAGGCAAAACACACATACATATGAAATAAAAAGAAAATTGTAACAGCAACACTAAAATGACATATTATATCCATATACCCAACCCCCAATTTCACACAAGGATTTAAACTTTCAAGCTATTATTTAATGTTTGCAATATAAAATACAAATCAAGTTAAAGTTGAGGACTGGCACATGATAAAATCAAATACAAATCACTGGAAATAAAAGAATAATCCACTTTCCTAATGTGTATTTTTTAAATGAAACGGTTTCTTTACTTTTTAAAAAATACTAGTTTTTTTATTGTTTTATGTGTATGCGTGTTTTGCTTGCATGTGCCCCACATGTATGCCTTTGTATGTCAGAAGAGGACAGATCCCTTTCAATTGGAGTTATAGTTGGTTGCTAGCATGGTTTCTTAATGTCATGCTTAGAAGCTTGATGTATATGGTAGAATCAAATCTGTATCATTAGCACTGAAGGAAGCTGAAGCAGCAGGATCAAGTCTGAGGACAACCTGGGCTACCTAAGACTCTGAACCTAAAACAAAACCCTACAAAAATAAATACACCTTTAATGATAAGTCTAGGTTCAAAACTCATCCTTTCTAACTCTGAAAGTCTCAAATAAACTAAAGGAAGCACACTTAAATATAAAACATTTTACTGGGTGTGATGCAGCATGCCTTTAAATTAACCCTAGCACTCAGTAGGTGGGTTAAGAACAGCCAGGTCTACATAAGAGACCCTGTCTCAAAACACACAAAATTATGGGAGAGACACCCTCATTGGCCCCCAAATAAGAAATAAGAAAAATAAGGGACGGGGGAACAAGAATGTTTTTAAACAAAAAACTGAAATTGGAACAAACATTTCACGATGATCCATGGTTGAATAGTCCTTACTCTAACTTACAAACATGGAGATCTAGTTCCTTGAAATTACCTAGTTAATGGGGTGGGAAGGCTTTTGAGGCTAGAAGGAATTATTTCAACACTTAAATGATTCCAAGATTAAGATTCTAGAAACTGAAATCCAGAATTATATGTATTACTAAAATAAGTGTAGAATTACTAGCATTCTACACCCATCTTTAGGACATGATTGAAACTGTGTCTACCAATTAAGAAAAGGTTCATATCAATCCTTCATTTTTCACTAATCTGTGCAACAGATTAAATATCTAAGCTATAATGTTACTACTCAGTTGTGGGGTTTCAATAATAACTGTCTCTTAAGGCAGAAGTTGTAGGGTGTGAGTGTAAAGTGAAAGGCTTTGACATTTTTCCCTCAAAATTACCACTTAAGGTGACTTGAAGGGCTATTTTATTTAATTTTATTAAAATAATTCAGTAGATCTAAATATCCCTGGGGTTACAAATGATACAGATAAAACATTTAGGTAAGCAGATTTCTGAGATGTGAAAAGCCCTCTTATCATTCTACTTAAACGTTCTATAAACAGTGTTATGTGTGAAAGACAATCTGCTCATGTCAAGCAAGTCCCTTGGAAGCTAAGGCATCACTACTTGCTACTTCAGACACTTTAATAGGGCTGCAGCAAGAAGTCAATAACAGCCGATCCACATTACCCACACAGTACTTTACTGATAACTTTCCTCAACTTGCTCATCATTAAGAGAAACAGTGAAAAGAAATTTAGAACACATTATGTAACCTTCCTACTTTAAAAGTTATTGAACTAGTAAGTTCATATGAAGATTCCAAACAGGAGAAAAACAAGGTCAGCATATTACCATGGATATATGTAGGCCAAAGACTGTAGTGCTTTAAGTGGACTACTATGGGGAAAAAATGCCCACTGGTGAACGTTACAAATAAAGCATATATACAACAGTTATACCTAGTAAGTCCACCCACTTCCATTTTCTACAGCACAATGTAATTCTAGGTTTCAAAACATCAAAAGTCCCAACTTAGCTACAGTTCTGATATCAATAATAAATTAGTGTTGGTAGTATTAGGTTAGTTATCAGCAANTTGCAGTTTTAGTAAGTTCTACTACAATTCCAGGATGCAATTCCCTAACCACAAAAAATACCACATTTCAGAAGTATGTAACCAACACATTTTTATTCCTGACAGATTATCAGCAGTATTCCTTTATAGTACTGATTAAAATGGCCTTTTCACAAAATGAGACCTCCACTTATAACAATCTTGCCAAACATAAACCTTCAACATACATGGTTTATCTGTTTGGATTGGGGGAGTTAAAAGGGGAGACAGCTACAGAATTATTAGGATTTTTTTTTTAAAGGTAGTTTTTAAAGATCAGAGATGTGCACACGACTTTCCCACCATACAATGTCAAACTGAAGCGATCAGGACAAGTCTTTCCTGTAAGCCCAGGGCTTAAGCACACATATGGAAATAGAAATAGCAGTCGGTGGCGCTGCGGTGAAGGAAGGGAAAAAAAAAAAGAAAAAAACAAAAAAGCCAGATCTGGATATCAAGAGACCTTGGTTTTAGTTTCCTGACACTCCCAAGTGACCTTGGGGAAACAATTCTTTCTAGAGGTTTGTCTGGGGAGAATTTTTAAATCCCTAAAAAACATTAACTTTTCGTAATTCAGAATAGGCTTTCGAACTGACCCTAATCAATACGGGGGCGGGGGGGGGGCCCACAGGAAACAAGTTAATGGATCAGAGGCCTGAAGTGCAAACTAGCGACTATGTGAGGGAAGTGGACCATGACCCAGCAGGCCTCGGCGTGGGACCTGGGGCCAGACGTGCCTGAGAGGTGGGGTGGAGATAAACTAGCCAGGTTCTCGGCCCCGGCGGGAGGTGGAGCCGAGGTTCTCGCGTGCATTGTCCCCGGGAGGGAGCCATGTTTCCTCCTCCCGGCACTCCCAGATGGCGGTAGGGAGCGCGGGGCTTCCCAAGCAGCCAGTGGGACCGAAAAGCCGGCGGGAGGCCGATCGAGGGGAAGGATCGCAGGGCCGGAGAGTCCTGATTCCTGGCCGCCGCCCAGCTACGCAAGTATTAGGCGGCAGCTAAAGAAGGCAGGCCGGGGCGACGGTTCCTGATCCGTGCTTTCCGCCGGGGCCTGCTTGAGTGGAGAGGCCGTGCCGAGACACGGCGGGGGTAGCGGCGACCGTGATCGCTGGCCTCTACAGCCCGGGCTGAGGGCAGCAGGCCCGGGCCCTCGACCTCCCAAGCCTCGGGTCAGCACTGTGCGGCGTGACTTGCTGCCTTACTCACCGTTGGCGCGCTTGAGGGCATTTTCCGGCCTCTGGAAATAGGCCGGCATCTTGGCGGTAGGCTCAGCTCACCCGGCGTCAGCGAACTCCCTAGTGGCCCGGACCGGGAGAGGAGGCGGAGGGGCACTAGCGCGAGCTAACACGCGCCTCACCAGCAGTCGCCCGCGCCCAGCCGGCCAGAGACGGAAAGGAAGGAGCCACGTGATTCCCTTGCGGCCGCACCGCCGCCGCCCGAGTCCCGGATGTAGGGGGCAGGCCTCTGCGCATGCTCCGATTTTCTCGGCGCGCAGGCGCGCTCTTGTTTCGAGCGCGGGCTGACGTGGCGGCGGGTGCCGGGTGGCGCGAACTGTTGTGTACCCCTTTGGGTCGCGGGAGGGGACCTTAGAGACAGTTTTCCCAGGACAGCGGTGCTCCAACGAACATGGGATGGGAAAGGGGAATTTGCGGTCAGATCTGCGACGAGAAAAGGCAGTGTCGACACAATCATTTCCGAAACGAATGGCGCGTGGGCAGGCCGTATTAAGATAAGGTCACATTGGCTACGCAAGTACTTCGCCTGTCAGGAAAGGCAGAAAAAAATTTTTTTTGGTTTTTTTTTTTTTTCGAGACAGAGTTTCACTGTGTTGTGTAGCCCTGGTTGTTCTGGATCTCACTTTGTAGACCACCAGGCTGGCCGCCAGCCTCTACCTGCCTAGTGGTGGGATTAAAAGCGTATATGCCACCATCGCCGCTCGGCTGAATTTACTTAACGGAAGTGCTGAACAAGTATTGGAGGCCAGCGGTGCTCATCGCAGGGAAATAGGGTACCAGTCGCTTGATTGACAAGAAAGGGAAGAGGAGCATGCTAATAATAGGCAGTTATTTGGTATCCTAGTAGGGTTAGTGTCTCAAGGATTCCCGAGAGAAGGCAAGTGGGTGTCAGAGCCACCTCATAGGGAGAAAGCCCTGGAACAGCAGATTTGTATGTTTGAAAATACGCGAATGTCGTCTATTTTTACATACAGCCCACGTCACAAACAAAAGAAATGTGTGTGGTGGGGAAAAGGTTTATTGCAAGTCATGTCTTTTATTGCTGACTAATAAATTTAGTGTGCATAAATTAATTACTATGCTTAGCGCTTGAAAGCCATTTAAACAGCGTCGAATTACTAAATTCTTGGTAGGAAATAGCTTGAGTTCAGAGCTGAGGATGTACAGTGGCAGAGCGTTTGCCTAGCATGCACAAGGCCCTTGGCTCAATCCCTAACACCACACAAAGTAAGGTTCAGAAGGAAAAGGAAATTATTGCAAGTTTATTACACATTTTACAATAATAGATATGGGATATTTGAATTAATGAGATATTGTATCGATGAATGAGGAAACCACAGTACACGCCACAGAAGCATCTCTTATTTCTGTCTCCACATTGAGGTTTTTGCGTTTAATGCAGAGATGGTCAAAAAAAATTGACAGTTTCTTTTCAAAAATAAAAACCCAGCGGTGGTGACCCACACCTTTGATCCCAGCTCTTGGGAGTCAGAGGCAGGCAGGTATCTGTGAGTTCGAGGTCAGCCTGGTGGTCTACAGAGTGAGTTCCAGAACAGCCAAGGCTACACAGAGAAACCCTAGAAAAAAACAAATAGAACCGGGCAGTGGTGGCACATGCCTTTAATCCCAGCATGTAGGAGGCAGCACTCAGGAGGCTCTGAGTTCGAGACCAGCCCAATCTACAGAGTGAGTTTAAAAGGTTTACTAGTCTTGCAGAGCACCTTAGTTCAGTTCCCAACACCTATGTCAGGCTGCTCATAACCACCCATAACTCTAGTTCTAGGGGTATCCATCACCTTTGGCCTTCTCACAACACCTACATAATCACATGAGGACACAAAAACAATAAAAAATATTTTTAAGTTGATTTCAAGAGTTCTTACTCCAAAATGCTTAGACCATGCTAAATGCATGAGCTTTCACCTTCCAAAGCAAATACCAGACAGGGTTTGTGTAAAGGAACAGCAAATACTAAGAAACTAGCAAATGTTTTATGGGCATGATCAAAGGATTTCTTTGTGTATGTTATAATTAAGTCAAAATTTAAAAGCCAAACATAAAGAGCAAATAGTTCTTTCATGCAGTTTTTATTACATAAAAATTACTTCATAGGCTAAAGAAAGATGCAGACAATAAAATAAAAGGAAACTTGGCCCAAATATCAGAAGATGTTTATCATATCAGATAATAAGAGCTGAAGAAACAGCTCAGCAGTTAAGAGAACTTGTTGCTCCTGAGGAAGATTCAGGTTTGATTCCAAGCATCCACATGGTGGTTTACAACTATTCACCCATAACTCTAGTCCCAGGGTATCTGGCACCTTCTTGACCACTACAAGCACCAGGCACATATGGTGCACATACATACATGAAGGCAAAATACTCACACACATAAATAAATCTAAAACAAATTTAAAGGTAAATGGGTTCAGCATTACTCATTTGGTAGGCCCACAGTTGGATGAACACTAGAAAATAAAAAGATGAACTGAAATCAAATGTCTCTCATATTGATGATTTTCCCTTTCATGTTGTTTAAAGCATATGAAGCATTGGTGATATAATGGCCAATGATCATTTAAGTGAATTAAATAAAATTAGTCAAATTAGTTATATATGGTGGCTGTAGTCCCAGCCACTCAAAGCTTAAGGCAGAAGGATTGCTTGAACCTAGGAGTTCAAGACCAACTGGGCAGCATACAAAACACCATCTCCAACAATTTATTTAGTCTGGTACTATTTGTTGATAAAAGCAATATCGATTACCAGGGTAAATACATTCGGTTCGTCAATTAAACCTGGCCTTTTCTAACTTGGCCTGACTCTGATTGCTGCACCAGCTGAAAAACTTACCACCAACAGGTCTTGGGTACCAGCTAGCAGCCATAATGTTGAGTGGTAGAGATGAGATACCCAATGCCTCCTTTCAAAGAATTAGTGATTCACTGATAAAAAATAGATGTTTATACAATTAGAATTGAGATAGAATCTAATTGGACCAGGAGAAAAACATAATTGCCTGCTGATTAATGCTCATTTAGCAGGAAACAAACAACTTGAAGATATGTCTGAAACCATTCAGGCATGGTTAAAGCTGATATTTTTTTTTCCTTGTCAAGTTACTTTTGTACTTTCTGGAATAATTTCTCTAATACAATGTAAGGAATTTTTAACATAATTTTTATTACTGATTCTATAAGAATTTCACATCATGCACCCCAATCTCACTCATTTCCCAGTCCTTCCATGTCCACCCTCCACCCTTGTAACCTCTTCCTCAATAGAAAATATAAATAAGTAAATAAATAAGAAAACAAGCAAAAAAACACTTTACTCCTCCATCTTTCTGGCTCTCCATCACATATTCATTTATCAAAGTGGTATTGGGAGCTGTAGTTTGTCTCACAGTATACCCTTTTGCCCAAATAGCTTTACTTGCAAATGTTCATTGCTGGTCTGGTTCAAGGCCTCTGGCTTCTGGTGCACTATTAAAACTGGGCTNTCACTAAAACTTCTCTCAGATATCCTGCTGTTGCCTCAAGTTATGGAGCTCCTGCTGATGGGGATGTCTTTCTGTATGCTGTGAAAATGTGTTGCTCTGATTGGTTGATAAATGCTGATTGGCCAGTAGCCAGGCAGGAAGTATAGGCGGGATAAGCAGACAAGGAGAATTCTGGGAAGAGGAAGGCTGAGTCAGGTGATGCCAGCCAGCTGCCCAAGGAGCAATATGTAATGGGACACGGGTAAAGTCACAGAACATGTGGTGACATATAGATTAATAGAAATAGGCTGAGTTTAAGTGTAAGAGCTAGTCAGTAATAAGCCTGAGCTAATGGCCAAGCAGTTATCATTAATATAAGCCTCTGAGTAATTATTTTATAAGTGGCTGTGGGACCATGGGGCCTGGTGGGACCCAGACAAAACTTTCTCCTACTCTGCAACTATGGTTCTTCAGGACCAGTGTAGGAAATGTTTCTGAGAGTGGTTTTGTTGTTCTCTTTTGTTTTGCTTTTGAGATAGGATCTCACTATGCAATGAAAAAATTCTAAGCTATCCTGGAATTTTCAATTCTCCCTATGATTCACAGTAATACATTCTTTTAGTAAATCTTTATCAAGGTGTACCATGTGCCAAGCATAGTAGATATACATTTCTGATAGGTGTAAGGGTCACAACAGTAAACAAAATAGTCTAGCTTTCTACCTTAGTGGACTTTGCAGTCCTAGGAAGAAGACATAGTTCAAATACTCACCATAAGCTTTGTGAAGAGAGACACCACTGCAGTTCAACATTTTTCCAGGCCTACATACTATGTCTTTCAGTTCTCTCAAAGGCTCTCCCCAACTCCTGCCATCACCTCACTATGAACTAGTCATTCCTTTTTATTTAGTTTTATTTTTATTATTGAAACAGTCTCACTATGTAGTCCTGGCTGGCCAGAAACAGAGATCCACCTGCCTCTGCCTCATAAATTCTAAGATTAAAGGGCCCCATCCACCTAACTCCTCACCTCATTCCTTGCTTTTAAAACTGACCTTCTCATTAGAGTTTTGCTTAAGGGTCATTTCCTCTAGAAACCTTCCTTGGCACCAGATTAAGTTAGATGCCAAAATATTGAACATTAGCTGGGCTTGGTTGCACATGCCTTTAATCCTAGCACTCAGGAGGCAGAGGCAGGCAGATCTCTGGGAGTTTCAGGACAGCTTGGTGTATATACTGAGTTCCAGGACAGCCAGAGCTACAAAGAGAGACCATGTCTTAATATATATATTGAACATTAATAACAAACTGTCTTATCCTTTATTATGTATTAGGAATAGAGAAGGACCAAAATCTATTGTTCACTGATATATCTGAATGCTTGACAGACCAGTAGTCAGATAGGCTGCTTACAAACTAAGCATGAGAGATTAACAAATTAATATTTAAATAAATATTTAAATAAAACTGTTTCCAGCTCTATCTGTCAGGAAGAACAAGTTTAGAAGCCCAATATGTACCAACCTTAGTTCTTAGCACACCTGTCCATCTACTTCCGGTTTCCCATTTGCTTAAGCAGCAGAACATGAATATGAAAGTGTTCTCTGCCCAAAGCTCCTGGTTGCACTGTTTCTGAGCCTGTAACTACACTGAAATTCAATTGTGATTTTTCTGAATGTCTAAAGATTCCTGCTTTCCAACCCCACCCCAACACAGTACTTCAAGTTCTAACTCAGAGCTTCCACTACCAAAACTTTCTTGACTGTAGGGCATCTTAGCTGNCCCACTCCCTGTGCTCTTTGCCCATAACACTATTAATTCCATCACTGGACTGCTGGGGGATGTCTTTCTGTACACTGTGAATATATGTTGTTCCCATTGTTTAATAAATAAGCTGCTTTGGCCTATGGCAAGGCAGCTTAGAGGCAGGCAGGAAATCCAAGGAGAGAGACAGGAAAGAGAGGGGCAGAGTCTGGACAGAAGCCAGCCACCACCAAAGGAGCAGCAAGATGCTAGCAGACCAGTAATGCTACAACCAGATGGCAACTTATAGATTAATAGAAATGGGTTAAGTTATATGAGCTAGCTAGCAAGAAGCCTGCCATAGGCAATACAATTGGTAATTAATATGAGCCTCTGAATTATTATTATTATTTTATAAGCGGCTGCAGGACAGCGGGGCCAGGTGGGACCGGAGAAATTTAAGGCTACAACTGGACCCATCTTTCTGGCCACTATGCCCATCCTGCAGCCCTCTCAAAGGAGTGGCTGAGTTCCTCTTTCAGTCTCAGTGACCAACCACTGCTTCCCAGTAACTACTCACAGAGCATTCTCTCTCAATCCTCCCTGAACTCTGAACTTTGAAGCTTACTACTTTCAGATTAGACCAAAGCTTCTTCTGGTATTATGTAACTGAATGTGGTAAAGTTGCAAAATATTTGGCAGCAGTAAAAGGTTTCTTAATGCACAGAGCCAAAAATTAATACAAAATCAAATGCATAGTGAACCTGGGGTTAGCCCATGTTGCTTCATACAGTCTTGGTTCTGAACATGTGCACTTTGCACATTCTTTTACACCGCCCCCCNAAAAAAAACAAAGCCTGAAAAAGCTAAGATTTGGGTTGGAGAGGTGGCTCACCAGTTAAAAGCCCTGGCTGCTTTTCCATCAGACCTGGGTTTGATTCCCAGCACCCACATGGAGGCTCACAAGCATCTGTACCTCCAGTTCCAGGGAATCTAACAGTAGCTTTTGGCCTCTTGAGGAGTACCAAGTGCATAAGTGATAAAAGACATACATGGAAGCAAAACATTCATACACAAAAATTTTAAATGAAAAAAATAATTTTTAAAAGAACTGAAATTAGTATGTTATGAAGTACACTGATTTTTACTATATATAGGAAGTTTTCTGCTCTTAACACAGTAGTTTAATCACAAAAAATGATTAGTATTTCCTACCACCATTCCTCAGCATATATCAAATTAGTCTATCTTTAGATTATATTATTTTAGACAAACAAGCACATCCATCTCATTATGCAAATTTGCTTTAATCTTTAATAGAGTACTAAATTTATATGTATACCAAAATTGTTTTAAGATAAAGTTCTTTATGGTTTCTTATCAGTTTGATTTATAAGCTTATTTTTTAACCTGTGTATAGTGAAAGTATATTTAATAGTGAAAGTAACATTTTTCTCTTGTTTAGACTGAAAGTTTGATCTAAATTTAATTGTTATATAATTAGTAATACTAGCCTTAATGTTGCTATTTCCATTATAGGTATATCACCCTTGCATTGTCTTTCAACAGTTTGTAATTATATACTTATTTTATATAGCTGGAGCCATGCAAAACTTTCTCAGATAAAAAGGGTCAAAAGTGAAAAAAGTTTAAGAAACTCCCGCACTAGACCACCTGCTATTCCTCCATGTTACAACCTGAAGTATCTATAAATCTCAGACCATGCCTTTCATTCCCAGTTTGGGGAGCATGTGAGGACATTTACTAGAGATTGAACCCAGGGCTTTTCACATGCTAGGCAAGTCCTCCAGAATTGAACTATATCTCCAGCCCTCTTTGTATCTTTTTGTTTTGAGACAGAATCTTCCTAAGTTGCCTAGGCAGAGCCTTGAACTTGCAGGCTTCTTGCATCAGCTTCCTGAGTAGCTAGGATTGCAGGCTGGATTTGAACTTGCTATAGGACTAGCAAGATGATCAGCAGGTGAAAAGCTCTTGCCACACAAACCTGATAACCTGAGTTCAATAGATGGAAACCAAATACAGTAGAAGGAGAGAACCAACTCCTGAATTCTGTCCTTTGACTTCCATATGTATGCCCACCCTCACATATGCACATCATACATACACATAATAATAATAATAAAAATTTTTTAAAAATAAACACTATTTGCTGTTCTTACAGAGGATCTAAGTTCAGTTACAAGTACTCACATGGTGGCTTATGATCATTTGGAATCTGCATTCCCTCAATTCTGTATCTCTAAGCTAAAGAGACATGCCGGCATATATGGCATGGCATATACATGGCAGCTACTTGAGAAGCTGAGGCAGGATTATGAGTTCAAGGCCAGCCTAGGCTACATATAATCAGACTGTCTCCAAAAAACAACTCTGCTTCCATTTTGCTACTCCTCATCCTCTATTTCCTCCTTTACCAACTTAGATTTCCTCATTGTTG
>LZPO01076008.1:38639-58177 GCA_001675575.1 Neotoma lepida | reverse complement strand
GTTCTCAACTTTATTATCACCTGCAAAACCCCATTCAGGTCAAACCTCATCACATACCCCTTCCTATAGCCAAAGTTGGCTAGAGTAAAATGTGTAGCCATGGAAACAGATGTCACCTCAAATTCCAAACCACAACCCTTGCAACCACTCAGTCATTCTTTTGTACTTCTCTAGGCCACTACCCATTTTCCCAGCATTGTGTTTCCTGCTCTGTCCCTTGCTCTGCTACCTCCAGCATGTTGGCCTATCTCCCACCCAGCTATCTTAGTGCTGTACAACCTCCACCCTTCTGTGCTATCTGACTAAAGCTACTCTGTATTCCAACACTTCCTCCCATACACAGGCTTGACCACTCCTTGTCCTGGAAGCATTTTCTCCCCCTTAGCTTCCAGGACCTGATGTGCACTCCACCTTGCCGACTACTACTCACTTGTGTGTAATCAGCTCTCTCTCTGACCTCTGAGGTTGAACTATCCCAGGGCTTAGACCTAGACCTCATTCTCTATAACTCATCCCTTGTTTCTAGCTCATGGCTTTAGACGTCATTTCTATCCTGTATATAAAGTTGTATTAACACCCTTTGACTTCCCTCCTAGAAGCTAGACTTCCCACACCTCTGTTTTACACATCAAATAGATATTTACCATATTATATACATCTAGCATGTTACAAACTAGACTCCTTGGTCTCTTCTGCCTCCACCCTTCCTTGTCATCTTTCCCAAATTAATGCCAGCAATTACATTCTTCCACCTATGCAGATAAAAGACACTGAAGATATCCTTGACCCTTATTTTCTGTCTTACCCCCACACCCAATCAATCAATACATCCAATTCCACACCCCACAGTTACCACCACCACCTGGTGATGCCTGGTCCATGTTACTGACATTTCTCGTGTAGAGTAAGTAGTAACATACTAAATTGGGTTTTTGTTTCCACGTTGGTCCTTTCTCTTTACTCCCCACCCACCAGGACAAAATTCTTTTGAAGTAAAAGTGAGTTGGTGTCAGTCCCATGATGAAGACCTATTTTGTCATTCCAGCTTACTTGGTGAAAGTCAGAGTCTTTACAGGGTCTCACAAGGCCTTGCACAGTTCCAGTCTTCTGCATTATTACTTCCCCCACCACCACCAGTGTCTTACTGTGAAATCTCCCCCCATAGAGTAATAATAACTTCCCTTTCTCCTACATTTCTTAGCATCATTCTTTTATTTCCTCCATAGCATTAAGCACCATCTGATTCCCAGTATATTTTATTCATTTATTTATTGCCTGCCCATCTAAAATACAGTAACCTTGACAAGGGCCAGGTCTGTTTTATTTGCTGTGTATGTGACACATATAAGAGTACCTAACACATAGAAAGCACTCAATAAATGTTAGTTGAGTATATGTCTTAGTTGATTGAAACAGGCCTTTAATACCAAGAAGAGTGGCACACACCTGTAGTCCCATTCACTTTGATGCTAAGGTGGGAGTATAGCATGAGCCCAGGACTGTTCAAGTAGCCTGGTCAATATGGCAGACTGTCTAGGGAGACGGAGAGAGAGCCTAATATATGATTGCCCATTTGCCTGTCGATCTCCTGTGTGATGCTGGCAATCTCTTAAAGGTAGTGACTGGACCAGCCCATCATTGTATGCAGATAGTGCCTGGCTATACTCAGAAAACATTTATTCTGTGTCTGTGTTTTCAGAGCATCTTGATTATTCCATCTATAAGAAAAAAAAAAAGGTCTAAAACCTTCCAGCTTACATCCTTCATCAAGTCCAGTTAAGGATGAACTCTTCAACAGGGATACACCAAGGACATATAGTGCCTCTACCAAGCAGGTCACTGTTGTTGGTGGCCATGAAACTCAGTTTCTGCTTGGGGTTTTAGGAAGGTAGGCCCAAAGCTACCCAAACCAACTAGGCCAAAACAAAATGAGTAAGACACTGAAGAGCGGTTTCGGGGTGTGGTTTGAAAGCAAATGTCTCTGTTAAATATGTCAAACATGATTACAAGGAAACTGGAGCTCCAGGGTGTGGGCTTTCATGCTGGGGAGGTAGAGATAATCTTTGTGGAGATTTCACATTGTGTTACAGAGCAACTTAAAGGGTACCTATTCAGAGAGCCCTATCCTGATACCCAAATGTAAATCTGATGATCATTCTGTTTTTCCTTTAATTTAGACTTTTTTTTCATGCAATAGCCAAGTTTATTCAGACAATTTATACTCTGAGGGTTAAGAAGAATCACATGAGTAAGGTATACAATCAATCACAAGGGCAAGCTGCACATCTTAGGCAAGCTGCACTCAGCAAAAACATATTTTTCCATAGAGGCATATAAACAAATAATAGCCAATTGTAATGAATAATCTGAAGCAAACTCACTCCTGTGTACTATATGCACTACACACCGGAGGTCACAAAAGCATGATCCAAGAACAATTCTGTTTTTGAAGAAACTGAGGTTACAAGGCTCTTATCTTGATTTCTTGGAGTTTTCTCACAAGCACTCAAAAATCTCCTCATACAACTCCATTCTTGGACCATGTTTTGACACAGTAGTTTTTATAATTAAAAAGGGATTTATTAGATTGGTTTACATAATATAGTCTGGTTAGTCTTTACACTGGGGAGTCTGAGAAGTGGGTAGTTGCTCAGTTCACGTGACTAGATACTTTAGCAGTCCTTAATTAGACTCAGAAGGCCTGGAGGATTCCTGGGGGACCACTGGTTTTCAGTCCACATTGGAAGGAAAGCTAAAGACACTGATTTTCAATGTTAACAAAGTATGGTGATAGCAGCAACATAGTAGATATTCTCACCAGAGTACCACAGGTCGGGAAGGCAAAACCTTGTAAGACGAATTCTAATAGGTCTTAAAATAAAATAATTTAGACTTTTTAATAGTGTATATCAGTTGTACAAAATAAAGGGTGTCATTATGGCATTTTCACAAATGTATATCACATACTTTAAAATAATCTTACTTCCTTTTTCCTTCTACATCTCTAGTTTGAATTATCTGCAGAGTGCTCACCATTAGGTGATTGCTTTGTTTCCTTAGTCATTAGATGGCAAGCTTTAAGGGACCAAGGGGGCTTTGTTCACTTTTGTATCCCCCAGTCCTGGAACTCTGCCTGTTGCAGAGTAGTCACTGCATAAATATGTGATATGTGAATAAATAAAGGAGGAACAGGAAAGATGGCTCAATGGTTGAGAGCACTCTTCCAGAGAACTCAGATTTGCCTCCCAGTGCCCACATAGTGGCTCACAACCAGAGGATCTGACACCCTCTTAATGGCCTCCACAGGCATCAGGCATGCATGCCATGCACAGACATACATGCAAACAAAACACCCACACACATAAAATAAATAAAGTGATGGAGACTGACCATGGTGGACAGAATTCTGTGATATCCTCAACATGCCCATCCCCTGGTAAACCTGCTTTATATAAATCCTGGGCCTGTTTTTCAAAAGTGGGATTTGGTTATATGTTACAATTGACTTTTTAAATTTTTTTATTGTGTGTGAGTGTGGGTACATGTATGTGGCGGTCAGAGGACAACTTTCAGGAGTTGGTTCTCTTCTTCCACCATGGGATCTGGGGATCAAACTTAGGTTAGCAGGCTACGGGTAACTTTAAAAGGGGAGATGGGCCAATGAGATGGCTGTAAAAGCCCTTGGCATCCATACTTGCATATAATCATACACACATTAAATAAATGGATGCAATAAAAAATTACTTTAAAAAAATAAAGGAGCAGCTGGGCGGTGGTGGCACACGCCTTTAACCCCAGCACTCGGGAGGCAGAGACAGGCGGATCTCGGTGAGTTCGAGGCCAGCCTGAGCTACCAAGTGAGTTCCAGGAAAGGCGCCAAAGCTACACAGAGAAACCCTGTCTCAAAAAACCAAAATAATAATAATAATAATAATAATAATAATAATAATAATAAAGGAGCTAAGATCAGTAAACAGCCACTCAGATAAGAGACAGATCTTAGTCCTACAACCACAAGGAGCTGGATGCTGTCAACAGTCTGAATTTAGAAGCCAGTTCTTCTGATAGTCTCCAACAAGAAAGGCAACTGGACATCACCTGGATTCTAGCCTGGTAAGATCCTAAGAAGAGAGTCTAGCCATGCTGTACCAAGCCCACAGAGCTTTGAGCTCATGAGTATGGGTGTTCTGAGCCTCTAGTTCACGCTAATTTGTTATGCAACAATGAAAATTAACACAGAGGCATTAACAGTTCTCTCTCTCTCTCTGGTTTTGGTTTTTTGAGACAAGATTTCTCTGTGTAGCCCTGGCTGTCCTGGAACTCACTCTGTAGACCAGGCTGGCCTTTGACCCAGAGATCCTCCTGCCTCTACCTCCCAAGTGCTGGAATTCAAGGTGTGTGCCACCATTGCCCAGCTAAGTTTCTCTATGTTCTTTTACTTATTTATTTATTGTGTGTATATGTGTGGGTATGTGCATGCCATGACATGCATGTGGAGGTCAGAGGACAACTCTTAGTAGTCAGTTCTCTCCTGCCACCTTGTAGGATCTGGATATTGGACTCAGGTTGTCCAACCTGCGTGCAAGCACCTCTACCTGCTTAGCCATCTTGATAGCTTTTTTGTTGTTTGTGAGATGGGGTTTTATGAGACGGGGTTTCACTGTTATCCAATCTGGCCTTAAATTCACAGGGATCCTCTTACCTTAATCTCCAGGATGTTGGGATTACAGGCATGCATCATTAGGATCTTCTCCCCCTGTTATGTCAGAGGAATAATGAGATGCTAAAAGTAATATAAGCTCAGCACTTGGAAGGTAGGGGCTGGANGATCAGAAGTTCAAGGTCATCCTCAGATACATAACAAGTTGGAGACCTGGAGACCAGCCTGGACTACATCAGATCCTGACCCAGAGAGAGAATTTTGGTTAATAGTATGTCACCAATTCCCCTCAAATCCTGTAAAGCCTTGTGTGCACCTGCTGCAAGGAATCTGTTAACAGGAGGTTCTAATGGTGAGAAACACTGAGAGTTGTTGGTGCCATGGTCTTGGGTGATGCTTAATGACTCAGAGTCAGAAGTTCAGTTACACTGTTAGTAAGGATTCTCATTCTGGGTGGTGGTGGTGGTGCAGGCCTTTAATCCCAGCAATAGGGAGGCAGAGGAAAGTGGATGAGTTCAAAGCCAGCCTGGTCTACAGAGCAAGCATTTAAATAAACAGTTACAGTGCACTGGTCTTAGTCCAGTACTTGTAACAAATGTCTTGATAGATACAAGGTTGACAGAGGAAACTAGGTGTGGGTTATATGGTAACTCTCAGTANTACGCTGAAGTTTTTTCTGTAAAGCCAAACTATTCTAAAATTTAAAAAAAATTTTTTTTGGTTTTTCAAGACAAGGTTTCTCTGTGTAGCCCTGGCTGTCCTGGAACTCTCTTTAAAGATCAGGCTGACCTCACACTCACAGAAATTTGCCTTCCTCTGCTTCCCAAGCACTGGGATTAAAGGTGTGCACCACCACTGCCCAGCAAAAAGATGACCTTTAAAACAGAGGGAAATTATTTTTAAATACATCACTATAAATGATACATTTTTTAGTGTTCTTTGAAAGAAAGAAATAATGATCTGTGGTAATTTGAATGAGAATAACCTTCATAGGCTCATATAATATATGAATACTTGGTTCTCCAGCTTGAGGAACCCTTTGGGAATGATTAGGGGGTGTGGCCTTGTTGGAGGAGGTGTGTCACTGGATGAACATTAAGTTTTCAAAAGACTCAGACTGGTGCCATTCTGTCTGGTGTGTCTGTCTGTCTATCTTTCTCTATGTCTGTGTCCACTTCTCTCTCTCCCCTCTCTTCTTCTCTCTTTGCCATTATAGACTCTAATATTCTGAAACTGTAGGCCCAAAATTAAATGCTTTCTTTTATAAGTTGTTTTGGTCATGGTGTTTTATCATAGGAATAGGACAGTAACTAAGATAAGATCCAAATTGGCTTTAATTACATTCTTCTTGATAAACTTTTTATTTTAACACAACAGAGCTCCAAAGCTTGGCTTCTTGGAGCCAGGTCCCAACATTAGCATCATGAATCTGGAGAATGCAGCAAGGACTTCCTCATAGAAAGCATCACTGTGATGGTTAATCTCGACTGGTAACTTGGCCACATTGAGAAATGCCTAGGCGACTATAAAGCATACCTCTGGGGGTATAAGTGCTGTGGTGGTATTTCCAATGATATTAGTTCCTGTGGATTCTGATCTAATACTTGAATTAGCCCCTGGAGGATCAATAAGACAACAGCATTATTGGGAGGTGATGAAAGTCAGGAAGCAGAGAATGGTTTAAGGAGGAAGCAGTTCATTAGGGGCATGTCCTTGGGAACTACTCATCACCCTAGCTCCTTTCTGTGTTCCCCTTTCCATGTTTTCTGGCCTCGATGACATGAGATGTTTTACTCAGCCATGCCTCCATAACATACCAATACCCTATGAAACTGTGACAGGAAATAAATGACCCCTCCCTGTAAGATCTCAGATGTTTTGGTCACATCTGTGCAAAAGTAAATAATATACTTACATATGTTGGGATCCAGTTAGCTTTCAGGACAGAGTTCAAAGCTGTAGACTGAACTGCCTTCTTGGTACGCTTTAATCCAAGCTGAGTTATTACTCTGATGGCTCTGTTGACTGGCAGGCCCAGTGTATGATTAATTCCAATGATAGAAACAACAATAAAAAAGAGAGCTGTTCTTTCCTCAAGTGGTCCACAAAATTCCATCTGTGAGATACAAGGGTCCCTTGAACACATGACCAGACAGGTTTGGGCTGGGTTTTTTGTTGTTGTTGTTGTTGTTGTTTTCTTTTTTGTTTGTTTGTTTTTTCAAGACAGGGTTTCTCTGTGTAGCTTTGGAGCCTATCCTGGAACTTACTCTGTAGACCAGGCTAGCCTCAAACTCAGAGACCCTCCTGCCTCTGCCTCCTCAGTGCTGAGATTAAAGGCGGGCAACACCATACCCGGCTTTGGTTTTTTGTTGTTGTTGTTTTGTTTTGTTTTGTGTTTTTTGTTCCATTTTGAGTCATGTGTTTCTCTGTGTAGCCCTGACAGTCCTGGAATTCATACTGTAGACCAAGCCTTGAACTCAGAGATCCACCTGTCTTTGTCTACCAAGTACTGGAATTAAAGGCATGTGCTGCCACATGGTGGTTTGGGGCATTTTCTAAATCTACATTAATGTCAATAGCTCCTGACTCTATTTTCTGAAACAAGGGAATGAGCACGGTGCGCAAAAAAAAAGAGTTGATAAGGGCCTAGAAAGAGAACACAGTGGTAAGAATGCTTGCCTAGAATTCATCAGGCCCTGGGTTCAAACCTCTAGCACCACAATAAATGAGTAAATAGTTAGCTGGGTGTGACAGCACACACCTGTAATCCCAGTACTTGGAATCAAAAGTTAAAGATTATCCCTAGCGACAGAGCAAGTTCAGTGGCAACCAATGAGTCCTTAAAGCAAATGAATGGATTTAGGGGTGGTCATGGAAACCCCTGATACAAGGCTAACTACACTTTTCTTAAGTTTTTCTGATTCAAACTTTATTGGGAGAGGCACAAAGATAAGTGTGGTTAGCTTCCCCTGATTTTCAAGGAAACAAGAGGAGAACAAGTGATATAAACTATGCTGTACAGCTAAGATGGGCAGATCTGGGCTTTGAAGCTAGAAAGTCTGTTTCTATACCCCAGCTTCATCTATGACAGAACAGAGGTCAGTCTTACAGCTAAAGGTTGGTTGGATAGGCTTTCTTTCTACCATCTCCATTCTCTAGCTCTTTCTACTTAATGCTGGTGAACTTGTCTGGCAGGTCTGACAGCACAAAGTAATGAAATAAGAGGGGGGAGGCATAATTACCAGTCAACTACTGTTTTAGTCACTGTTCTATTGCTATAAAGAAACACCATGACCAAGGCAACTCTTATAAAAGAAAGCATTTCATTGGAGGCTTGCTTACAGTTTTAGAAACAGTCTACTATCACCGTGGTAGAAATCACAGCAACAGGCAAGCATGGTGTTAGAGAAGTAGCTGAGAGCTACATCCTGATCTGAAAGCAAAGAGAAAGAGAGCATGGGCCTGATATGGACTTTTGAAACCTCAAAACCCACCCCCAGGGACATAACTTCTTCCAACAAGGCCACACACTCTAAATCTTCTAAATATTTCAAATAATCCCACTCCCTGTGATTAAACATTCCAATATATGAGCCTATGAGGGACATTCAACCACCATATCTACCTTCCCATAAACCTTATCTCCACCTCTAGCCTGGAGTCCCACAGTATAGCCACTAGACATGACCTACAATTTCCTTTCCCTCTCTGCACCCAACACCATCTCCCTTAAATAAAGCACTTACAAAATATAGGCAGGAGAATCGGAAGTTCAAGGTCATCCCCAGTTACATAGAAAGTTGAAGACCAATCTGAACTTCATAAGACCCTAACTCAAAAAAAAAAGAATTTTATTAATATGTCACCAGTTTTCCGAATCCTGTAAAGCCTGTGTATACCTCCTGCAAGAAGTCTATTAACAGAAGGTTCTAACAGAAGCTCAAAACCAATATCTGGTAACTGTAAGTTGATGGAAAAATGATATTTATGATGGGAATGTCTTTCTGAAAATGTGTTGCTCTGATTGGTTGATAAATAAAGCTGTTTGGTCAATGGTGAGGCAGAATAAGGTTAGGCAGGACATTCGAATGAGGGGGAGGGAAGCAGAAAGCAGAGCTGGGGAGATGCCATTCTGCCATCTAGAAAACAACATGTAACAGCACACAGGTAAAGCCACATGGAACACGTGGCGACATAGATTTATAAAATGGGTTAATTTAAGATGTAAGAGCTAGCTAGTGAGAAGCCTGCCATGGCCATAGTTTAAAAATGATATAAGCCTCTGTGTGTTTACTTGGGTCTAAGCGGCCATGGGAGCTGGGCAGGACCGGGACCTGAATCAGAAAACTTTCACCTACATATTTATAATTCAAGGATCTGTAGTCAGAAGTTTTCTCCGGGTCCCACCAGGCCCCAAGGTCCCACGCTGCTATGAAATAAAATAATCATTCAGAGGCTTAATATTATTTACAAACTTATGACAGGCTTCTTGATAGCTAGCTCTTAAATTAACCCATTTCTATTAATCTGTAAGTTGCCGTGTGGCCATGGTTCACCGGTATTTTCACATCTTGCTTCTCCTGCCAGCAGCCCACAGCATCTCCTTCCACCTCTCCTGTCTTCTTCCCCTCTCTCCAGTTGGACTGTACAGCCTAATCTTATTCTGCCTCAGCATTGGCCAAACAGCTTTATTTATCAACCAATCAGAGCAACACATATTCACAGCATACAGAAAAATTTCCCACAGCACTTCCCCTTTTCTGTCTAATCAAAAAGGAAGGTTTTAACATTAACATAGTAAAATTACATATAACAAACAGTTATTAAGCAAGAATTACAGTTACAATATCTAGTCTATTTATATTTGGCAAATTCAAAGAAAATATTCTATTTATCCTATATTTGTGAGTCTAAGGTTTCATATCTAACTTATCTTTTATCATAACCAAGGAAAATTATAACTATCTAGTCTTCAATTACATCAAAGACCCCAGAAGTATATAATATTACCTAAGTAAACAGGAAGTGCATTGTAAGCAACTTCCAAAAATCTAGAATGACAGAGACAGCTGGCTGCCTGGACAGTCATCCAAAGTTCCTCTGCAATGTTGGGGCATCCATCTTCAGCCTATAGGTCTAGTCTCTCAGTCATTTATTCCTGTGTCCTGTAGAATGTCTGGCAGTCTCCTCTACAAAACAGGAACCTAAAGGACCATCTCATCTTGCAAAGTTCAGTGGTCACCTTCCTATGTGTCCTGCATGTCCAGTTTATATAACATATTATCAGCAGTACAGGCAAGAGCAGTTTCTTGCCCAAATGGCTATTTTCACCAAGAAGAAGATAAACTCCGTATAGAGTGTCTTTGATGCCCATTTTTCTCTTTGAAGTAAATCAGTGCTGCCAGGAGCATATGTGTCTCACTGTCCAGAAAGTCTAAGTTTTTAAAACATTTTAAATGCCATATTCTGTATGTCTTTGAAGTGTTTGAAGATTACCTACCTAATTGAAATGTATCTATGTATACCTAGAAAACTTAACCAACATGACTATAAGTTTGATTATCATGGATGACTAATTATTAATCTNTATTTCTTAATTATACATTACAATTTCAAATGAGCTGTACAAACATAATATCTTAAACAAGAGTAGACATATACATACAGTATAACAAAACTAACTTTAAATTTGTATCAATAAACTAAAATCCATAGCAATGTAAAACATTTTAAACAAATTGTTGTTCTTTAAAGGTAGATTCAATAATCTATCCTTTTATCCTATATCTATATCCATTTTCTTCTTTAGAAACAGATTGCATTTATAATCAACCCCCTTTAAATAAAAATAAACATTTATAAGTAATATTTTGAGAATTTGGGCATAGCTTCTCATACTACTTTTTGCTGGTTGAGGGCACTGCAATCTTATGAGGATCCTGAGAAAATTAAGAATATGGTCAACTCCTGACTGGAATAGTCTGTGAGGCTGCATTGTTTGAGCCTGTTGCCTTGAAGCTGTTCTGGATGTTGGATCATCTGAGCTATGGTATCATTGGAGACCTTTCAGGTGGTCTTGGCTGACCAAACCATATTAGTCTGGAAGCAATCCACAGGTTCTCATCTTCTGTGGAAACAAAAGCAGAACCTCTTTTCCAAAGCAACATATCCTTAGACATAAATTTTGAAGTCAAGATACCTTTAAAATATACATATTGGCTTAACTCAGCAGCATTTATAATCAAATGTCTCTCCCCAGTTAAAAATCCCAAAGACAATATAATCCAGACACTGTGTGTGATTTCCATCTTTACATGGCTTATTTATTATTTTACTTTTACTGTCTCTTTAAAAGACTTTATTTTTTTAAACTATTTCTTTATATAACTGCATATACTCCTTTTCCTCTCTCTTCCAAGCCTATGTACATTTTTACATATAATGTAAACCATTTAGAGTTTTATTTCATCTGAATCTGAATTATTGTGAATCTATAATCCTTCTCTGACCAGGAGAGATTTTAAACTGCTAAACTGCATGTTTCAGATTGAAGTGGCAGCCTTGGCTGCTGACTCCGCCCATTTTAGCTTTTCAACATGGTGGTGGTACATTTACACCAGCTCTGGGAGCTCTGCACAGCACCAGCTCTCAGAAGCAGTGGGTCTACACCTCCAGCAAGGAGTATGTAGTCCAGAAACCTTTTTTTGTTTTGTTTTGTTTTGTTTTGTCTGTACTAGCAAAAGCTAGATCTACCACACAGTGTGCTGCATGGCTTGGAGACCTCTCTTGGAGACCAGCATGATTCAGCCATGCTGCACTCAAGCCTGCATGCTGCAAACCTGCCATAGTGTAGCTCACGGCTTGCCTGAGAGACCCATTTAGGAAGCTGTTTTTAGCTCCATTTTAGAACCTTTTTTTTGAAAGCTTTCTCAGGTTTTCAGTGGAAATTCTTGATCCACATTGGGCAGTCAAATGCAGCTGGAATGTTTCTCAGTTCCCAAGTTCCTCTGGTCCCTCCTGACCCTGCCCAGCCCAGTGGTCCCACAGCCGCTTATAAAATAATCATTCAGAGGCTTATATTAATTACAAACTGCATGGCCTATGGCAGGCTTCTTGCTAGCTAGATCTTAGATCTTAAATTAACCCATTTCTATTAATCTATGTTTTGCCACATGTTCTGTGCGTGGCTTTACCAGTCTGCTGGCATGTTGTTCCTTCGGTGGTGGCTGGCATCTCTCTCTGCCTTCTTCTTGTCTCTCTTCCTGTCTGTCCCATGGATTTCCACCTACCTCTAAGCTGCCTTGCCATAGGCCAATGCAGCTTTATTTATCAACCAATCAGAGCAACATATATTCACAGCATACAGAAAGCTATCCCCCAGCAAGGATCTGTGAGGGGTCTCTGCAACCACCATGGCCAGCAGAATGCTGATTCCACTTGAGGCAAGAAGACAGTCCAGTTCAAATTGATTCAGTAGTCAGTATTGGGCAAGTGTGGAGAATCTGACCTCAAGTACTTTATTTTAGGCATATTTAAGCACAGCAAAACTTGGAAAAATGTTTCCTGGTGACAATTAACTCAATCCCATGTGTACAATAAAGCTTAAGACATGACTACATCAAGACTCTTTTCAAGTACATGTGGCATCTTCCATAAAGATGGGCTCTATAGATTGACTGTGTTTGACATCTTAAGGGTCTGGGGGAGGATCTGGTGTGGTCTCAGCCATATGGATATCACAAAGGTCACCAGGTTATTAACCACCTCTTCCCCTAGCCTTCTGGTTGGGAAACAGGTTATACATCTTTCCTTCTGAAGAGAAAACACTGTGAGCTTAACATTCCTGGTTTCTCTGGTGCTTATCTGTGTGCACAAGAACCTCTATGCCTCCTAAAAGAGACAACAGCAAGAAGTTGGAAAGTCTGTCACCTTCAGAGTTCCATCTCAGGGAACCCAGGGGTACAGTGTTCTTTTTATAAAGGTGGTAAGGGAGTAGGGTGGGAAGGTAATGAGCTGAGTGTGGTCTTCATCATCCAGAATGCACTCTTTCTCCTTCTCTGGCCAGACCATCACAGTGGACCTCAATTCTCTGGGACTGGTCCTTTAGTTCTTTTTAGACATCATCATCATCATCATTATTATTATTATAATTTTGCAAATCTCTCACAGCAACTTACATGCTTTGTATTAGTCAAGGTACAAAATTTTTGTGGTGTGGACTTGATCTCAGATTGACCTAAGATGATTCATATTTCTTAGCAAAGGTGAAAACAGATTTGCTGAGGGGTTGATTTAAACATTTTAGAGAATAAATGCTTGGTGATGAGGAAATAACATCTTTAAAGTTGCTACTGAAGAAAATTTATGTAAAAGAAATTATAAAAAACCCTCAAGAATATAGCTTGGAAAATGGAACTGAAGTTGCCTTTTATTAAAACTGTGTGGTGCATTTGTCTCCATGGGGTTGGTTGTCAGATCTGTTGACTGCAGAAAGCTTCATGCTGCTGTCTTTCTATACATTAACTCATGTTTGAATGGATTTGGATATGCCAGATGAGATAATGCCATTATTGTTCTTGGCAATTCCTTTTGTTATCTTGCTATAACTTTTCTAATAAAATTTTAAAACTTTGAAGAAAAAAAGTAAATAGTGTGTGGGGGGACAGACAGGGAGAGTACTGAAAGAGACTGCTGGAAAGGGGGAAGCATTTCAGGATCAGGTAAAAACCTGTTGCAAGGGAATCTCCCAGGAATCTACAAGGATGACCCCAGCTAAGACTCCTTGCAATAATGGACACGTAGCCTGAACTGGCCATCTCCTGTGACCAGGCAAGACTTCAAGTGGAAGGAGTGGGAAACCAACCCAAACATATACCTTTGACCTACAGTCTGTCCTGCCTATGGGATATACTGGGGTAAGGGTAGCCTAGAGATGGAGAGGGTGGCCAACCAATGGCTGGTTTAGCCTAAAACCCATGTCAAGAGAGTAAGCCCACCCCTGATACTGCCCGGAGTACCACGACCNACAGGCTGGATGACCCAGAGACCTAGGATAGAACCAAACACGACTGTAGGGCAAAAAATGTCAATGTGTTGCAGGATATTTGATCGTACTGTCAAACTCTGAGAGTGTGTTAATAAAATTAACCTTGGATCGGGGGTGGAGGCAGAGACTAGTTGACAGGAATTAGCCATAGAGAGGATGGAGGAGCCAAGAATATGGATAGAGAGATGCACAGGAAGGAGTAGGGAGGGACTTAGAGATTTCAGGTCTTTTTTGGTTTGGGAAGAGTGGAGAGACGTTTCTTTTGCTTGGTATCTGGCCAAAAAGGAAGGTCAGCTGGTTGCTTCTCTATCTCTCTTATCAAACAGATTTTTACCCCAACATTTGACTCCTGAGTCTGTTGTGATATATTGTGTACCCTAATAAACTTGTCTGAGGATTAGAGGACAGAGCCAGGCAGTGGTGGCACAAACCTTTAATCTCAGCACTTGAGATCTCATGCCTTTGCTTGGGAAGCACACACACCTTTAATCCCATGAAGTAATATGGGAGGGCAGAGAAAGGTATATAAGGCATGAGGAAACAGGAACTCACTTTCTTTAGGCTGAGGATTTTGTAGAGGTAAGAACTAGTGGCTGGCTGTTCTGCTTCTTCAATCTTTCAGCTTTTACCCTGATATCTGGCTCTGGGTTTCTTTATTAAAAGACCATCTAAGTGGCTCAGTGGTTAAGAGCACTGATTGCTTGCCCTTCCAGAGGTCCTGAGTTCAATTTCCAGCAACCACATGGTGGCTCACAACCATCTGTAATGAGATTTGGCTCCCTCTTCTGGCCTGCAGGCATATATGTAGACAGAACACTGTATACATAATAAATAAATATATTTTTTAAAAAAAGACCATCTAAGATTCAAACAACATGAGTCTTTATTGGTAAATAGAATATTAGAGACTTAGTTAAAACCTACATCTGGTGACCGAGGCTGAGCTGGTGCCAGCAGGACAACCAAGGCCACACAAAGAAACCCTATCTTGAAAACAAACAAAAGAAATCTACCTCATTTTTCATCACAACTTCATAGTGTTGTATAGTACAAGATGTTCTTTTTTTTTTAGATTTAATTTTTTTCAGGTGTTAGGCCTTGTGCACCATGTACATGCCTGGTGCACACATTAAGTCAAAAATGGGTGTCAGATGCCCTGGAATGGGAGTTACAAATAGTTGTGAGGGGCCATGTGGGTGCTGGAAATTGAACCTGGGTCTTCTGCAAGAGCAACAAATGCTCTTAACTCCTGAGCCATCCCTCCAGCCCCTCCATCATTTTAAAAAAGCTTTTTTAAAGTGTCTTCACACATTTTTACTACTAGCAGCTGCACCCCATAAACATTTTTGTGCCTGTAGTTTGTTTGTTTGTTTGTTTGTTTAAGACAGGGTTTCACTATGTAGCCCTGACTGTTCTGGAACTCACTCAGTGATCTGCCTGTCTCTGCCTCTGGAGTGCTGGGATTTAAAGGTATGCACCACACTGCCTAGCTGTACCAGAACATTAAAGAGGGGAAGTGCCAGGCTTCTTCAGGGACCTCAATGTATCCACATGGAGGTTACAAAGGATCTGTGCCTCAATCACTGAGACTTGAGTCACAGAATTCTAGCTAGGGATGGTGAGGGAATGAGGAAAGGACAGACACACATACAATGAATCTGGGATCGGGTGGGGTTCTCTAACCTCCATACAGTGGGACCTCCGTATTGAGTTTATCTAATTATTCTTCATCAATAAAAACTCAGGAGACAGATATCAGGGTAAATATTTGAATGATCAGAGAAGCAGCAGAGAAGTGACCAATGACCTTCTCTCTCCTCTCTCTCTCTCTCTCTCTCTCTCTCTCTCTCTCTCTCTCTCTCTCTCTCTCTCTCTCTCTCTCTCTCTCTCTCTGTCTCTGTCTCCTCCTTGTTCCTACATCAGAAAGGGCCAGGACCCTTTCTAAGCCCTGCCCTACTACTTCCTGTCTCTTTATCTGTCTTCAATCCTCCAAAACCTCTATGGTTAATATTGGTCAGCTAGTAGCTAGATCTGCCCTCTGATTCAAAACAAACTTTATTTTCAGTCTCAGAAGTGTCAGAATGCAGTCAAGACATCATATAACACCTCAGCATATTTATTAGGTACAGCATGAGTGGATGGGGTTAGCTAGTCTCTGTAGGCCATCAATTTCAGGCTGTAAAGATCAAAGGAAGCTGCAGTTACTAGTCTTTGCACACACACACTGATCAATGGTTCATAAACACTCATACCTGGACTACTGAGGAAAGCTTTTCCACCCATCTTGAGTCTGGCCCATAAAGGTGACAGCTTTGCCAATTTCCCATGGGCCAATTGGTCTTGGAGTTCTTGACAGACCTTTCTCATTTCAAAATACACATTTACTCAGGACTTAATTCATTCAATGTTTGCTTTGATCCCTAAAATCCTGTGTGTACAATAATGGACCTTGGAGCCATCTCTGACCTGTTGCTCAGAGACAGCTAGTTTCCTGTGGAATATTAGTTTAAGATGTGTTACATTTATTTATGTTATGGAATAGTTGTTTAATGATGCAAAGATGTGTTGCATTTGTTTAACTCTGTAAAGCTATGTTACTTTGCCTGCCTAAAACACTTGATTGGTCTAAAAAGAGCTGAACATCCAATAGTTAGGCAGGAGAGAGAAATAGGCAGGGCTGCCATGCAAAGAAAATAAATATGAGGTAAAATCTAAGCTAGAAAAAAGAGTGAGAAGATAGAAAAGGAGGAGAGGAGGGTGCCAGGGGCTAGCCACCCAGCCAGCCACAGAGTAAGAAGGAAAGAAAGATATATAGAATAAAGAAAGGTAAAAAGCCCAGAGGCAAAATGTAGTTATATAGAAATGGAATCATTTAAGTTAGAAAAGTAGGCTAGAAACAAGCCAAGCTAAGGCTGGGCTTTCATAAGTAAGAATAAGTCTCCATGTATTTATTTGGAAGCTGGGTGGTGGGCCCCCAAAGAGTTAAAAAAAAAACAAACTACATTATGGCACCCCAAGTTAGGCACCAAATGTTGTTTTGCATTCAATACAGTGGTTGCACCTTAAGTAACTTCTGTCCCAACCAGCAATTGCAACTCCACAGCTACCAGCAACAATTCAGCCACACAGCCACAGCCAGGCGAGAATTCCTTTCCCTCAGGCACCTCTCTCTCACGGCATCTAAAGGAAACTTTAGCTAAATCTCTATCCTTCTATAGAACTCAGGATTGAAAGGTTGAAGTGAAGTCCTGCTAGCTCAGAGAGGCTAAATAGCAAGTAGCTAACCCTCTCTCCTTGCACACACCTCCTGGAAAAAGGGCCTTCCTTCTCTGCTCAGCCCCCACTAAAGAAACCTCCCTACACTTAATTCCTCCCTACCACTTTCTGCTAGCTAGTTGCTGACTCAGCCTCCTGATCCCAGGTTAATTTTATTTAATCAAACAAATGTAACACATCTTTGCATTGTTAACAAAGATAGCAGAAACAAATATAACACAGTTAAAATAATATTCCACAATAGTTTCTCTGTACAGGCTTGGTCTATTTCCTAAAATTAGCATGCTGAGAGCTGAGTGCTGAGGCACAGGTCTTAAATTCCTGCTACTTAGAAGCCTAAGGAGAAAGATTTTGAGCTTAAGGCTATCTAGGGCTAATTAGACAGACCTATATTAGCAACACAACAAAAAATATAAATTGTTGGTTGTACACTTTTCTATTTCTGTAGATACTGTTAATCTCCTTTCCAAAAAAAAGCCTTCAATCATTAAAATATTTTCTTTAAATGAATAAATCCAGATAGTTCTCAGAAAATCATTATGAACTGCCATTCTTAAGGGAAAACTCTGCCCTTTCCTCTTCTCTCTCTTCCCTTTTCCTCCCACGAGGTGCACACCTCTCGAACCCCTCGCCCTTCTCTCTCTCTCTCTTTTTTTTTTTGTCTTTCTGCCTCCTCATCTCTCTATTATAATAAACCTGTCTCTTATACACATCTAGATGTGTATAAGAGACAGAACTCTGCCCTTTCCTCTTCTCTCTCTTCCCTTTTCCTCCCACGAGGTGCACACCTCTCGAACCCCTCGCCCTTCTCTCTCTCCCCCCCCCCAAATAAATCTCTTCACTGAGCGCTGTCAGCATAGCATCTCTGTCTCTCACCTGCTGTGGGGCACCTTGGCTCTACCAGCCAGCACGTGTATAGCATAACACTAACTTTCAAGGTGATGTGGCATTGGGAGATTGAGCCTTTCCAGAGATGATTATGATAAGTTTTGGATCCCTGGTTATTGAGTATCCTCCGAATTATTAAATCCAGGTTTAATCTGAGCAGAGCAACGCACCCAGTCACCAGACCAACCGGTACCTTGACCTT
Organism: Neotoma lepida; assembly: GCA_001675575.1. Taxonomy (NCBI): domain Eukaryota; kingdom Metazoa; phylum Chordata; class Mammalia; order Rodentia; family Cricetidae; genus Neotoma; species Neotoma lepida. The sequence goes on along the minus strand of LZPO01076008.1, from coordinate 40,105 downwards.
GAACTTCCCAGCTTCCAAAGCTGTCAGAATTTTTTCTATTTATAACTTACCCATTTATGGTACTTTGTTAAAACAGCCAGAGTGGACTAAGATATCCCAGGGCTGGGGCACAGGCAGAGAACTTGCATAGTATGCGAATGACCCTATTTTGATATCCAAAACCCAGAAGTATTTTTCTTTTGACTTTTCTGAAACAGGGTTTCACTATGTAGTTCTGGCTGTCCTGGAACTCACTATGTAGACCTGGCTAGGCTCAAACTCAACAGAGATCTGCCTGCTTCTGCCTCCCAAGTACTGGGATTAAAGGCATGCACCACTGTGCCTGGCAGCACCCAGAATTTAAAGACATTTCCAGAACCAGAGGGTATATTCTTGAACAGCAAACAAACACAGAAGATATAATTCTGAGTCATTGCATTTATCTTTATAATTCTCACAACTTCACAGATTACTGTGGAAGACTATCTGAAATGTTAGGGCATGGATCCTTTTGCTGGCTCTGGGGAAAGAGGGACAATCTCTCTGCAAGCAATTAGGATTCTTGTTCCCACTTTATTGCCAAGCCTGTTTAGAGGAACTAGCTGTCCTCAGAGCACCAGGTCACATCTGGTTCCAAGGTCCATCATTTCACATACAAGACCCCTGAACCCATTTGCTTAGAGGCACTGAAGTCTCTGAAGAAGCCTAGCAAAACTTTTCAAAGTTGTGAGATTGGATTATTAGAACTGCCTTGACAAGGTAACATGTCATGTGTGGCTTAAACAGAAGTTTTTCTTAGTTCTGCAAGCTAGACTCTGAAATCAAGATGTGTTGCACTTGGCTGCAGAGACCATCTTCTAGACACCTTTTCATGTGGTTTTCCTCCGTACGTGACACAACCCCATATCTCTCTGTCTTTTAATTCCTTCTTCTTTTTAAAAACAATTTTTAAATTTTTATGTATGTATGCCTACATGTGGGTATGTACACATGAGTTCAGGTGCCTGTGGAGGCCAGAAAAAAATATTGGATCCTCTAGGACAGGAGTGATTGTAGGTCCTGTTCCATCCCTCACTCCCAAAATCAGTGCTGCTAACCAGTCCTTTGCAAGAGCAGTAAGTGCTCTGAACCACTGAGATATCTCTGTACCCTTGAATTAGCTTTTTGATAGATACTTGTGATTGGATTAGTGCCCACCATAACAGCTCTATTAACTTTAACTCTTTTAAGGCCTTATCTCAAATGTAATCATATTCTTAAGTGCTAGATATTAACACTTAGGCACAGGAATTTTGAGGGGACACATCTTTCACCTCCTAGTAGTAGCCAAAACATAAAATTTTATATAATTTTTCTAGTTCCCCAAAAACATTTTGAGGGCTGGGCGGTGGTGGCGCACGCCTTTAATCCCAGCACTCAGGAGGCAGAGGCAGGCGGATCTCTGTGAGTTCGAGACCAGCCTGGGCTACCGAGTGAGTTCCAGGAAA
>LZPO01076008.1:20721-31020 GCA_001675575.1 Neotoma lepida | reverse complement strand
AAGACTTACAAACATATTTGCCCATACAACAGCTCTTTAGTTTTTATTCTGGCATGCATTTAAAAGATAATTACTTCTAAGCCGAGCACTGGCACTGCAGAGGCTGCTGTGGGTGGATCTCTGAGTTTGAGGCCAGTCTGGTCTCCTAGTGAGTTCCAGGATTCCCAGAGCTACACAGGGAAACCCTATCTCAGGAAAAGAAAGATATTTGTTTCTAAGTAAAGAGGGTATCAGAGGCACAGTGACACAAATCTATAGTTATCAACTACTTTGGGGACTGAGCCAGCCCCTCAAGTTCTTTATTTCCTTTTTTGTAATTGAGATGTTTATTCTGTTGACAAAATTACATTANGAATGGATAGCTTGTATTATTGTTATTCTGAAAATTTGGCAGAGCAGTAGAGCTCTTGCTTAGCATGTAAGATTCGTTGGGTTTAATCTCCAGCAAAAAGTGCAAAATTTAAATCTAGACTGTATGTGTAACGTGAGTTGAAGGAGGATTCATTGTCTCCTTCATTGTTGGGAACGGGGGATAAAAGATCAAACCCAGAGCTTCAAATGGCTCTGCCTATATGCCTAGACCTCTCCTTTTTCTTTTTTAAGAACTCTTTCTATGTATTTTTAATAAAGATTCTTCCTGTTGCATTAAAATATAAGTCAATAAGTATTTTTGTAAGAGAAGATAGAGAATCTTAACAAATATCTAAGGCTAATTTTTCATTACAGTTTTATTTATTTGTGTATGTGAACAGGTGGTAGGCTTGTCCATGTGTAGGTCTGAGGACAGCTTGTGAGAGCCAGTTCTCTCCTTTGACCATGTGTGTCCTAGGGGTCAAACTCAGGCCACTGGGCTGTGTAGCAAGCATTTTTACCTGTTTTACTTAGGTGACCTAAAACTAAAATCATGAATATGCCTGGCATGATAGTACATGCCTGTAATCTCAACTCTTCAGAGATAGAGTCAGGGGAATCAGGAATTCAGGGTCATCTTTAAGTATATAATTTGTGACTTGGGTGATCACAAACAAAAACAACCAAACAATTACAAATCATGATGAGTTTCATAGGAATTTTTGTCTCAAGTGCGCTGAGTTGCTTTGTAAAGTGGGTTGTTAAAACTGATTCCACAAAACGTTTCTGAGTAACCAATCAATTCACTTCCTTGCTGCTGTTTGACATTCTCACAGTGACCATCTTTCCACCATAGAAAAGGACACTAATGGAGAAGTTCTGTGGGTGTGGTGTTATCCTTCCACGACAGCCTCATTAAGGAATCTGCTGCTCCGAAAATGCTGCCTAACAGATGAAAACAAACTTCTCCATCCCTTTGTCTTTGGTCAGTACAGAAGAACATGGTTTTATATCACTACAGTTGAAGTTCCAGATTCTTCAATTTTGAAAAAGGTATGATTTCTTCAAGGTAAAAAAAAAAACCCAATATATCTAAAGTGATTTAAGGATATAAGCTTTAGATTCTGTCTTTTACAATACACACTTGAAAGCATTGAATATTATTTTTATTGGGACTATTCCCTTTTACACTCCATTCATTGTATGAATATTGATATCCACTGTGGTTAGTTGAATGCTCAACAACTTGAGGATATGTAGTATCTCTTTATCAAAGTTACAGTCTGGTGGACTAGAGACATTAGGGCAGTTTCAAAGTCATGCTGAATAAAAGTGAGAAGTGTTTTCCATAATTAAAATCTGTTTTAGGGCTAGGTATGGTGTCTCATACCTTTAATTCCAGCACTTTGAAGGCATATGGATTTCTGAGAGTTTGAGGCCAGCCTGGTCTCCATAGGGAGTTTCAAAAACACAAAACTGTTTTAGAAGCTGGGAATGATGGCACATGCCTATAATCCCAACTCTTAGGAGGCTCAGGAAGGAGGATTGCCAAGTTCAAGACCAGCCTGAACTACATAATTCATTCCAGGTTAGTAAAACTTTAAAAAAAATTTTTTTTAATCTATATATATGTGTGTATGTGTGTGTGTGTGTGTGTGTGTGTGTGTTTTACCTGAATGTATATCTGTATGAATGTACCACATGTGTGTCTGGTGCCTGCAGAGACCAGAAGAAGGTTTTAGATCTTGAGACTGGAGTTAGAAACAGTCATGTATGACCATGTGGGTACTGGGAATGGAACCCAGTCCTCTGGAAGAGCAGCCAGTGTTCTTAACCACTGGACCATCTCTTCAATCCCTTAAAAACTTTTTAAAAGACTGTAATTATTCTTGGCAGAGTTAAGAATTTTTTAATTTACTTGTGGATGATAAAGATACATTATGAATTTAAAATGATTATTAAGAAAATCTGTATCATAATTAGACTTTCATTGGTATGTTGTTTGCTATGAGTAGTATCAGTATGACCCGGGGAATAAGTTATGTGGTTTCCTTTTTGTTGTTGTTTTGATTTTTTTCGAAAAAGGGTTTCTCTGTGTAGCCCTGGCTGTCCTGGAACTTACTCTGTAGACCAAGCTGGCCTTGAACTCAGAGATCCCTCTGCCTCTCGAGTGCTGGGACTAAAGGTGTGTGCTACCACCCAGCTAAGTTACATGGTCTCTAACTTCAAGCAAGCAGAGTTTCCAAGACAAAGATAAGGAAACAAGTTGCTGAGTCTCTGGCATGTACCTGGGGTGCCTTCTTTTTACTTTTCAGAGTTAAAAACTTTTGAGCCATAGTGGGACTGTATGAAGTATGTCCAGAATATAAAGAATAGCACTAAAAATCAGGGAAATCATTTAGAAAGAGTTACAGGGTTCTTAGAAAATGTATGTTTGGAAGTTTCAATGTATTATAAGATCTTTGCATTTTGTTCACTGAGTACTTTTTCTCTTTGGTTTGTCTTGACACAAGGTCTCTTATAGCTCAGGCTGGCCTCATACTCACCATGTAACTGCGGCTGGCCTTAAACTCCTGATTCTTCTGTCTTCACTTCCTAAGTGCTTCCATTACAGATTTGTGCCACCATGACTAACTTACTTATATTCACGTTGGTAGGTTTGTTGTTTCTTTTTCAAGTTTTATTTTTACTTTTATTTGTGTGCATATATGCCCAGTTGAGTACAAATGTCTTCAAAGGCCAGAAGAGGGCATCAGACTCCCTGGAGGTGGAGTTAACAGGCAGTTGTGAGCTGCTCTATGGATTCAGGGATTCAAACTTGGGTCCTTGGCAAGAGTAGCAAATGCTTTTAATTGATAAGCCATCTCTCTACTAGTTCTTTCTGAAAAATCCAGATGCATCCATAAGTGGATGTGACCCGTGTTTTGGATTATAGACTGCCAAGTTACAGCAGCATTCATATCACATCTGTGGTTCAGATTTCAAAAATAATAAGATGGTCCAATATATATATTATATATATATATTTTTTTTCAACAGAGCACAGTGGCATACACATATAATCTAGCACTTGGGAGGCTGAGGCAGAAGGTCTCAAATATGAGACCAACATAGGCTACATAGTGAGATTGTCTCAAAATAAAACAAGGATAGAGAAACAAGTGAAGACTTTGACATTTTGGTCTTTTCTTTTTAATGCAACTATGTATAGTCTAAGGTTTATTAGCATAGAATAATTCTGTAATCTGTTACAGTAAGTATCTATTGAATTCTATTCAAGTATCTTTAAAAAGTGTGTTTTTGTTTGTTTGTTTTTTGGACAGGTGACTCATTTTTCTATTGTTCTGACCGCCAAAGATTTTAACCCAGAGAAATATGCCGCCTTCACTAGGATATTGTGTAGGTCTGTATGAAAACTGTGTTAAATGCTAATTCACCAAAATGAAGATCTCATTCAGTAGTGACTCAGCAGATGTCCAAATAAAGGAAACAAATCAGTCTTCAGTCTCCCTGACTTAATCCATTGTGGCTTTGCAGAGGCTGATTTGTAAAGACGGACTTTTTCTTTGCTTTGTGGATTTATCTTCTGATTTGGGAAAATGGGCCAGGGTGGGAGAAAAAGCAGTTTATCTGGCTTTTGTAGTTCCTGGGCATCTCAGATTGCTTGCCACTTTTGTTCTGTCCCAATCTTTCTTATATATTAGGGACATTGGATTTTTAATGATGACTTTTGCAAGGTTTTAGTTTTCCTGTTTTACTAGTATCACTACATAACATGCAATTCTAAATGTCCTATGTGTCAATACACTCACCCAATAGTTTTGTGAAGAGCTGAAGGGAATTTTTGTGTTTCCCACTGTAAGCCTAATAAGTAGTTTTTTGTTTTTTATACATATGTACCTCCTCACATGCACATGCACACCAAAGCAAAAATTGAAAAATGAAACTCCATTACCTAAGAGTTTCGGTTAGATTGTATTTTAACCAAATGAGGTTTTACTGTTTATGTAACTAGCCATTCTACAAGACTTGTGGAAAGATAAATTCCAGGCATATGGCTCACTATGGAACAGAAACAGCTGCTGCTCTTGTGGCACTGACATAAGGGAAGTTGTTATTGATAGAAGAGTTGAGGTCCAGAAGCTGTAAACTGAAAACACTGTAGAGGTATTTTCTAAAAAGCATGAGGCTCCCATTGCATCTGACTTACCAGTCAGGGCTATTGACCCAGCTGAACTGAGCAGGAAGTATTTTGGAGTTCAGAAGACAGCATTGTTTCAGATGCGACTTCCACTTCAGGAAGCCTAGAAGTTGCCTGGTTTCTGTAGTGCGTAGTGTTATGGCATTCTACATCCTCCTCCTGTCATGGGGCAGAAGGAATGAGAACTCAGCAATTGCCAGCCACTTCCTCTGTCCTCTGTTCTTCCTGCTTCCATGTGCTCAGCTTTACATGTGTGTTCATGCATAATTCCTCCACATGTCTCCACACACATGTGCCTGACATCTTTGTACACATTCATGGACAAACACTTTTTCATGATGGTGAGGTAAATGTAGAGGGCTTATCTTCATTTCTGAGGAGAGAATCAGGCAGGTGTGCTTCCTATGACATACAGCAGAGGCCACTCAGGAAGGCTTCAGTCCCTGGAATGGCATCCTTTGCCACCACTCCCTTCATCCTCTAGTTCCTGCAGCTATGCGATTTTTGTGTACACCTAGAATCTGCTGTACATGCCAGGTGTGGCAAGCCTGAGGGTTACTGTTTAAACATGGTCCTCTGGGCTGTACTGCATGGTTCTCCCACAGTCTGTTCAAGGGGGTTGTTCTTTTCTGTCTCTCATAGCCTAGGGTTGTCATCTTATCAATCTTATGTTTGAATTCTCCATTACTATAATTGGTATTATGTTGATTAATTTTTTTATTAAGAAGCACATAATAAAAAAGTATCAGTAATACAGGAGTCTACAATAAAATTCAAGATTCCCCTGCCTCTTCCCCAGCCCCACTTCATAAAACCACTGCAATATCCTCTCTTTATATAATCTTGTGTTTGAATTAGTGGGTTGGTGGCCATACCTGAGAGCTCACAGTATTTATTGTTTCCCATCTTTTTCTCAATTTGTAGCTTGAAATAGTAAGCATTTAGTAATCAGTTAAACTAGCTTTTTTTCCCCAGTTAGTCTACAATAAATATAATTTTCAGTCAGTTGTAAAGTTGAGTTTTCAGTTTAATTTTCTCCGTTTTCTATTACATTACCTGCTGAAAGGCCCAAGTATGCCCAGTAATGTCTTTTTATTCTTCAGTGCTGTGGATCAAACTCAGGGCCTCAAGCAGGCTAGGCCCATTTTTGACTACTGAAGTATACCACTAGTCCCAGTCAAGTTTCTCAAGCAATGTATAGCTCTAGGCCAGGCTTGGTGGCTTAGGTCTTTCTTTAATACTTACACTCTGGAGGCATAGGCAGGTGGATCTCTAAATCTGAGGCCAGCCTGGCTACATAGCAAGTTCTAGGACAGCCAGAACACAAAGAGACACTGTCGATAGATAGATAGATAGATAGATAGATAGATAGATAGATAGATAGATAGATAATAAATAAATAAATAATTAGGAGAGGAAGAAGTAGTCTTAATTGCTCAGAGGAAAGGATTTTAAGAGAAAGAGACTTAACATGTAGCCTCTATAAATGNCTGGCTTCCCATAAGTGTTTTTGGAAGTTTTAACTTGATGACAGATGTCTGTGTTTATTACTGGAAACTTTAAAGAGCATGGATTTCTTAACCATCTAAATGTAGTTACCATCTAAATGTATAAGGATCACTTATAATAAGTATGGGTTCTGCAGCACTGTTTTCTCTGTGAATGATGCTTTGAGCTCTTGTCAAAGGAAGTTGAGGCAATAAAACAGAGTTATGTGACCGAGAACACCAGTTGTGAGCGTAAGACATAAAAAGAAATAAGAATACAATATTCCTGGGAGTAACACAGCTTTGGGAATCCACTGTTAATTTCCCCCGTATAGGGACTACATCTCCAGATGGCAGGAGAGAACCTTCCTCAAAGAAATGGTCCATATCTGTCAAGTGTTGTATTTCAAAGTAAGAGAAGAAATGCTATGGACAGGAAATGCTACCAGGTTACATTATAATCTAGAAAGTACCAGTGTTTAACCTTGGTGCCTTCCTCCACATTACCATACTGCGTAAGAAGCATTGTCACCTTTTGTTCTGTCTCACAGAATATATCTGAAATATGGGAGCCCAGTTAAAATGATGGAGAGTTACATTGCAGTTCTCACCAAGGGGATCTGCCAGAGTGAAGAAAATGGCTCTTTCTTTAGCAGAGACTTTGATGGTCGAAAGGCATACCTTGCAGGCTCCATCAAAGGTAAGAAAGGAAGAAAAGAAATGAAAACCCTGGCCAGCAACAAAAGCCCCAAGCCAAGGTCATTTTAACCTGCATTTCCTACACAGCAGAGTACATCAGTTCTTATGTTGCCTTCTGACTTAGAATTCTGTCAAAGCAAAACATTTTGTGACAACCTTTTCCATATTGTGTCTTTTATAAAAATGTTCTTTTAGCTAAATTTCATGGCTCACAGTCTCCATTCCATTGACTTCCATAGTTTTTCTTTCTTCATACCTTAGCCATTAGCTCTTCCTATTAGAGAAAGAACTACAGCCACGGGTATAGTCTTTAATCCAGCGCTTAGCTGAGGAATTTACAATGACAGGCAGCCAAGAACTAAACCACAGATCTTGGGGTCCTCTGGAGGTGGAGCTGCCTCTCTTCACGTCCTTGAACAGTGCTGGCTGCTCTCCATCTACTGTCTTTAGTGGTTCCTGAGCATTTGGTTGAGGTTGGGTGTTCTATAAGACTTTTTTTTATGATACTGAAAAATGTTGGTTCTCCTTAATATTATTTGTTGCACTTCCTTGGGAGTCTGGCATTATCTCTGTATCCAGAGTCCCCAAAGGGCATTGCTGGCAACTATGATAAACATCCTGGTAAGCAGACATGATTAAACATACCCATCCACCAAATGAAGTATGTCTGCACTTAATAGCATTTGCCTAAATGTAGCCAGTGTATTAAAAGTAGTTTTGTATTTATATGACAAGAATTCTTTTTAATGGAAACTTTATGCCATTATGTATTTAATGCAATATTATCTTTTTATTTTAAGACATTGTATCTCAATTTGGAATGGAAACTGTTATCTTACATACAGCATTGATGTTAAAAAAACGAATTGTTGTCTATCACCCCAAAATAGAAGCTGTCCAGGAGTTTACCAGGTACCATCTTTAATTATTAAAAAGTGTAAGCTTTCCTGACAGTTGGAGATACTAGATGCTACTGTGTGCTATGTTCTGTTGTATATTTAATAAAAAGAGCATGGGTTAGTCTGAGTAAAATACCATTTTTATGATTCAGTTTAGAGCTAGTAGTTCAGGGTCACTGAGTTTGGGAAGATTTTTATTTAACTTTAGAAATAGGGCACTTGGAAGGCAGAGGCTGCACTTGGGAGGGAGAGACAGATGGATCTCTGAGTTTGAGGCTAGCCTGGTCTACAGTGCTAGTTCTAGGACAGCTAGGGCTACACAGAGAAATCCTGTCTTAAAAAACAACAAAATAGATATAGACCTGCATATGTACACAGGTAGACGAGAACATCCCAGGGGAGGAATGGCTGTACTTACCATTTGTTTTGGTATATATGTTTATGTATATGGGTAGGTGCTTGGAGTAGTGTGTGTGCACACATTCCTAAAGGAGTAACTGACTACAACTATTTCTTTGGCAGATACAATGAGTTAGCAAACTTTTTTTTGGAAGAAAGTAAGTAGTTTAGGCTTGGGGCTGAAGATATGGACTCAGTGGTTAAGAGTACTTGACTGCTCTTTCAGCAGATCTGGGTTTGAGTCCCAGTACCCACATAGTGGCTCTCAACCATCTGTAACTCCTTTGGCACCAAACACACATGTATTGCACAGACATGAATTCAGGCGGAACACCCATACACATAAGATTAAATAAGTTAAAATTAAATATGTATGTATATATACACACACATACACCTATATAATGAATAAATATTTTAGGCTTGTGAACCATGTGTCTCTGTCAGTTTCTCAGCTGCCTGGCTAGCACGAAAGTAACCCTAGACAATATGTATATATGTGAGTGAGCATGGCTGTGTCAATAAAACTTTTATTTTCAAAGATAGACAGCTAGCTCATGAGGCCTAGTTTGCTGACCTCTGTTTTAAATAAATTGTTCCTTTGATTCAGTTTTACGTGACTCATTGTTAGTGGTAAATGGGGTGTAGGGGGTGGAAATTTTTGTTTACTAAATCTAATTCATTTGTCTTAGGTTTATTGAATGCAAATAAATAGGACACCTCAAATTGTTAATCTTACTCATGATAAAATATGCAAGGAAGTAGCATTCTTCTGTTTTATTAATAAGAAAAATGAGGCAGAGGCTAAGTCATGAGATTTTGAAAGGGTGAAAAGTTTTTATAGACCAAAAGTCCTGGGTTAAAATTATGAAATGACAAGTTGTTAGTTCATGGCCACATAAAAGATACTGGCTGTTCTGAGTCTCCATCACTTTAGGATCATAATACAATACAAAGTTGATGAGCCTATTTCCAGTACTGGGAATAATTTATGTAATGTGCTTTCCAAGTGCCTCACCCTTTATGCCTGCTTTAAAATTATATATATATGTCACCAAATCTGGANCTGTATTTGTCCTGTCTAAGGTGACAGGGCCAGAGTTTTCACCCTGTTCCCTCTGTATTTGACTTTTACCTCATCACTTTCCCATCTACATTCTTCTTAAACTGGAGTATCCATAGCTTCTGAAATGTGGTTTCCTGAAGCTGCACATGAATTCCTCACACCTCCCTACAGCACTTGTTTTTTAAAATTTCTGTTTATTTTCTGTGTATGAGTGGTTTGCCTACATGTATGTCTGTGAACCATGTGTGTGCCTGATTCCTGCAGAGGCCAGAGGAGCATTGGATCTACTGGGACTGAAGTTATATATGGTTGTGAGTCCCTATGTGGGTGCTGGGAATTAAACCTGGGTTCTCTGGAAGAGCAGCCAGTACTCTTAACTGCTGAGCCATCTCTCCAGCCCCCCACTTCAAGTACTTCTTTTTAAACCTGTGTGTTGTCTGAAAACAAACAGCACATTTTGCAAGTTTGGCTAGAATTGTAAATATAAGTAGGAGACTTCCAGAAAACTTCTGTCTTGCTAGGACTAGTTTAGATATCACCCCAAACATGTCTCTAGCAGTTTGCAAACTTCACCTTGAGCTTTTTGTAGCCANTCTGACTCAAACGGTAGTTTAAATGTGGCCTTCTCCAGGTTTGGTGACATATACCTATAATCCTAGCACTTTGGAGGCTCTGGCAGGAGGATTGTCATGAGTTTCAGGCCAGCCTGGGCTACATAGTGAGTTCCAAACCAGCCAGGGTACAATACCTTGTCCCAAGACACACACACACACACACACACACACACACACACACACACACACACACACACGCATTGCTTTATTGTCAAGTCCAGCAGTGTTAGTACATTTAAGGCTTAGTTTTACCTTTGTTCCTGAATATCCATTCATAGGCCTTTACCCTGGATATTTCCTCTTGGGAGGAGAAGGAGCAGGCAAGTGTCCAAAATGAAGGCCAGCAACTGTATGACTGAGTTTTTGCCTTTATTCCTTAGGACTCTGCCTGCCCTGGTATGGCATCGACAGGATTGGACCATCCTGCATTCTTATATGCACCTCCATGCTGAAGAACTGGAAGGCCTGCAAATGTGTACAGGTACATGAAAACATCCCAGGGGAAGAAAGACTCTGCTTATGTTTATTTGATGTATGTATTTGTATTGGTGAGGCATGCATGCACACATTGGTAAAATGAATA
>LZPO01076008.1:0-11296 GCA_001675575.1 Neotoma lepida | reverse complement strand
AAAAAAAAACCCACAGGGTTTCTCTAAGTAGTCCTGGCTGTCCTCAAACTCAGGGATCTGCCTGTCTCTGCCTCCTGAGTGCTAGGATTAAAAGTATGCACTACCACTTTTGGCTTTTTTTATTCTGAAACAGAGTCTGTTATGTAGCCCTGTCTTGCCTGGAACTCACACTGTAGACTGGATTGGCCTTGAACTCACAGAGATCCACCTGCCTCTGCATCCCACTGGGATCAAAGTCAAGCTCCACCACACCAGGCCTCCACAGTGACTGTTCTTAGTTACAATGCATTATATGCTTAAAAATGACTAAAATGATTATAAACACATCTGTGACATTGATTTCCTAAGTTATTTTGTTTTAAGAATTTATGAGAGCTGGGCATAGTGGTAGATGACTTTAATCCCAGATCTTGGGAGGTAGAGGCAGGTGGATGTCTTGAGTTATAGGCCAGCCTGGTCTCTAGAGTGAGTTCCAGAGCAGCCAGAGAAACACTGTCTGGGGGGCAGGGGTGATTTATGAAGTCAGTCTGATAACAGAAGTAGGATTCTAGGAAATAACTTCACATTTTTAAATACTAACACACCATGTATTTTTCTGTTTTATTAAAGGACATTGCCCTAAAAACAAAAGAAATCTTCACCAATCTAGCACCATTTTCAGAAGTGTCAGATGATGGGGGAAAGATCGTCCTCAGTGTTGAGGCACTGAAGCAAAAGCGATTCCCACCTGCAACAGAGAACTTCCTTTACCATCTAGCAGCAGCTGAACAAATGCTGAAGATATGACTGTCCACAGCAAGCCCCTACAGAACTTCCCTTTCATTCCGAGTACCCAGTGGCATTAGATAGTATTGGAATTACAGAGGAAATGTTCTATTTTTAATGGTTTATTTTCAAGCTTTGAGATCTGACCTGAGAAACACATAAAAAACAATTGTGACTTTTTTTTCTCCTTGCCAATTTGATCCAGTGCTGGATAGTGTTTTAACTACTCTCCTAATGGTATGAGCCATATGCTGTCCCAGAGTTTAGGANTCACACACAGATCAGCACATGCAAGCCTTCATTGTGTATCCCTGTTTGTCTCACTGTAACCATAAACTTAACGGTTTATTTTCAGAAAGCTGCCTCACAGTTTGCTTTTTATTCTTCTAGGAAAAAACTTGAATTCCTCATGGGCGAGTTTACTTTCTGAGCCAAACTGCTATGTTTTCTGCAGAATTACCTAGAATATCATTCAAGAGATATTGCAGTTGCACTTTCTTATAATAGAAAATGTATTTGGGCATTTGAAATTTTTGCCTATATTATAAAGGTTTTTCATAGATTTTGTACTTAAGTAGACAATTCTAATAATCCTTAAATGTAAGCATTCAGCAAACATCAGCCATTAGTACTCCTGGACTAACTGCTGCTAGCAGTGCCTTTGGTAAAGAAGCCAGTCCCTGTAACAGGAGCCCTTTTAAATGTAACAAACAACACCTTTGATTTTGTTTGCAGTGCTGGAGCTAGAACCTAGGGCCTTGCATATACCAGGCAAGTGCTTTCCCACCAAGCTAAACCCCCAGCCCAATAATGCTTTCATATATTGGTAAAGGAACATTAGAATCAAATTGCAGAGGCCAAACCTAGACATTGTCTTCAAGTGACTGCAGTAAAAGTAATTTGGCCACATCATAAAGGACACTGTTATTGGATCTTCTTTTTTTGTTTGTTTTTGGGTTTGAGTTTTTTGTTTGGTTTTGTTTTTTTCCGAGACAAAAAGTTTCTCTGTGTAGCCCTGGTTGTCCTGGAACTCACTCTGTATACCAGGCTGGCCTCAAACTCAGAGATCCGCCTTCCTCTGCCCCTGAGTGCTTCAATTAAAGGCGTGCTCCACCAGTGCCTGGCTTATCGGACCTTAATTTGAGACCTTAAAATTGCCAAATAAGCACAAATGTCTAAATTAAGTATTCCTATGTCTACTCATGTTAATTATAAAAGGCCACTTTCCTTCAGTACAGTTGTAGAACCTTCAAACCTTACCAGGAAACATGTTTACTGGGTCTTTCTGCTGGGTGTGGTGGTACACACCTTTAATCCCAGCACTTGGGAGGCAGAGGCAGGCAGATCTTTATGAGTTCGAGGCTAGCCTGGTCTACAAAGTGAGTTCTAGGAAAGCTAGGGCTGTTACACGGAGAAACCCTGTCTCAAAAAACAAAAAAGTTGGGTTTTTTTAAAACCTTATTGATAGACATTTAAGTAAAAATAAAAAATAGCCTTTCCCTCTTGTCCTTGGGTGGGAACAGAGAGGACCTGAAATAAGTTGTTTACTGGAGCTAACAATTGAAGATTAAATTTGCACTTTATGAAAAGAACTGCTGATGTCTTTGTCTCCCTTTTCTTTTAATATTGTAAAAATTACAAGATTATGATGCAATAGAAATATTTTCATAAAGTTTTAAGTAGTAGTGAGGAAGTCTTCCATCTGGAGATTTTGCCCATCTTCTGGTATTTTTGTGTTTTAATTTGTGTTTTAATTTATGTTTTGCCTACATGTATGTTCATGTACCACTTGAATACCTAGTACTTGTGGTAGTCAGAGGCATTGGCTTTCCTGGGGCTGGAATTATAGATGGTTATGAGCCAAACCTGTGTCCTCTGCAAGAATAAGTGTTCTTAACTGCTGAGAAATCTCTCTAGCTCCTACCTTTTATTTATTTTTTGAGACAGTGTCTCACTATGTAGTTCTGGCTGGCCTGGAACTTGCTACATAGGCCAGGCTGGCCTCAAACTGCCTGCCAGTGCCTCCTTGGTGCTGGAATTATAGATGTGGTCACCACACTTGACTGCCTCTTTTTTTTTTTTAACCCTCCTACTTATCCTGATCTTTTCCTACAAGCTAAAAAAAAAGGTTTTTATTTATTTGTATATATGTTTGTGTATATGCTATATGTGGTGGTATCAGAAGAGGGTGTTAGATCTTTCTGGAGCTGGAGTCACAGCAGCCACATGGGTGCTGGGAACAGAACTCACATCCTCTGGAAGAGCATCAAGCACACTTAAATGCTGAGTCTCTTCTCTAGCCTATGGTTCCCCACCTTTAGTTCTGTGCCACTGAGCTACGTGGTAGGTTACCTGCTAATTTTGTCTTTTGGGGCTGCTGTGATACTTTTTTAAAACCAAATTTTGGAATAATTGTCCTGCAGACAGGGAAACTGAAAAAGCACAGACACCTTCGGTGAATTTAGTGTGGAAACATCACTGCAGTAACCAAATGTGTGCATATTCTCTAATGACAGTCTGCTAGGAAATAGAACCAGCTAACAGTTCTTGTAGTAGTGTGGCCAGGGCCAGATCTGATAAGAGAAACGAGGTGCTATGAAAGCCTGTGGAAGTACCTTGCTCAGTACTATGAGCTTCCAAGGTTATCACAGCTTCTGTAAAGGACCAGAAAAGCCCACATGTGAGACACCCACAAGTCAAAAGAAGAGAATGGCAAGAGATGATTAAGAGAGGCTTTCCAGGGGTGTTTGGGATCAGAATTTGGTCTCCAAAACACAAGCAGGACGGTCGAAAAGAGCAGCCAGAGCAAACCAGAAGGCCACAAGGCCAGCAGAGGGTGCTATTGCACTGAGCTGAGGCTGCACCTAAAGACTTGGGTTCTTAACACATGAGATTATGCCCTTCTGGGGTGAGGGGTATGGCTGCCAAGGCATCTGTCAGACACAGTTGGGTAAATAATGGCACCATTCTCCAAGACTGGTAGGGAGCTGAACTAAGGCATGGGTGAGGTCTGTGGAGCATGCAAGAGCCAAATACATTGGGGCAACTTTTGGGGTTCTGAGGGGCTGGCAGAATAGCAGTCCAGCCTTGGATGGGGTTTGGGTGAGAGCCATCTCAGCAGAATGTAGACTGTGGCCAACAGCCCTTAGAAAGTGTGGGTAAGGTCTGAGTTTGAAGTTAGCCCAGTCTACAGTGAGTTCCAGGACAGCCAGAGCTACAAAGAGAAACCCTGTCTTGAAGAAGAGGAGGGGAAGGAAGGAGGAAGAATCAGAAGAAGAGAGAGAGGGAAATATGAAGGAAGTCTGGTTAGGAAAGATGTATTGTTTTTTTGATGAGGCAAGTGACTGGCAGTTTCAGTGCTCCTGGGAGTAGCCTGCAAAGAGGGAGATGAGCCATCCTCCAGGGGATACAGAGGAAGGGAAATGGGTATCTCTGAGAAAGCTGACCTTGTATAGACCTAGAATGATGTTGGGAAGGAAGCTGTTGTTGGCAAGGGGCCTTGGTTATTAAAGAAACAGAAGTGTCAGGGTCCTGTCAATCAGGAACCAGGGAAGTAGACAGAATACTTGCAGTATGGGATCGGTTGAAATAACTAGGGAAACAGGATTACTTTAGGGACTAGAAGGCTTAATGAGTTCACCAAAGCTTTGTGTCTTCCTAGAGGCTATCAATGTAGTGTTTGTATCCCAGACCAGGTGTACCTTTTGACTCTATTTTTTCAAGTACTCAACTTCAGACAAGTTTATTCACAGGTTCACACTGTCCTTTCCCAGGCTGATTCTCACTTCATCCACTGTTCCTTCAGCAGTCCCCTGGGTGTTGCTCTTCTTTCAGTTAGCCTCAAAATCCCAGGTACAGTGGGGCTTTGAAGCTAGCTTGCTGCACAGGTGTTGCTAGGAGCCCTGAGAACCATGGCAGTGCTCTCTGAATTAACCTTGAGGAGCCAAAGATTTCCAAACAGAAACCAAACTTGCCCGTATACCCCTTTGTTATAGAAGAGTTCTTTTTCTTCTGTAGAAGACTGAATCTCTTTTTCAAGCTGACTATACTGGATCTGAAATACAAGGTCAAATTCTTTATAATTCATGCTTAACTTCTGCCTCAAAGGCCACGTTTTAAAATATTCTGAAAGCACCAATTTTCACATCTTTCCCAATGATACCTAGTTGATAGCAAGAAGTACCATTTCTTAGAACTATTTATTTACTTGTTTGTTTATTCATTTATTTATTTAGTTTTTTTGAAACAGGGTTTCTTTGTGTACACTTGGCTGTTATGGAATTCACTCTGCAGACCAGGCTGGCCTCAAATTCAGAGATCCACCTCCACCACCCAGCTCTTAGAACTTTTTAAATGGAAATTTCCAAATACAGAGGGAACATAATCAGCTCTTGTGCACTCATCACTCAGGAATAACTATCAAGAATCTGCTGATCTGAACTTCCTTGAGCACTTACCACACCTATAAGTGCAGCAGTGGTGGGGGGTGGGGTTGGTCCCCCTTTCTTTGTTTTTTGGGACAGAATCTTGATGTGTAGGCCAGACTGGCCTTAATTTACAGTTCTTCTCCTGCCTCAGCCTCTAGAATGCTGTGAATACAAGAATAAACCTGGCTCCTTGAGCATTTTAAGGCAATTCTCAGGTGTATCATTTCACCTATAAATACTCCAGTATGAAATTACAGACTGCCTAGTGTCANGTACACAAAAAGAAGAGTTATCATATCTAGCAAATGTTAGCAGTGAACCCCTAACAGCTAATGCTCATTTCCAGTCTTTCAAGGTTTTATATACTCAGCTGATGGCAAGCAGTGGAGCTCTTAAGGGACAAACTCCCTTGTCAGAATCCTTGAAGTTTCAGAAAGGTACTACAGAGCTATCTGAGGAGATGCTGAACCCCTCTCAGGCTTAGAATGGCCAACCAAGGCAGAGTAGCACAAGACCACTACTAGAGCATCTCTACCACCCACCTAGAGCCAACAGGTACCTTCAAGGTCCAGTGAATCTCTGGAGCAATGCAGGGATATAGACTCTACTTCTTACCATCTGAGATTCAGCCTCCATGCCTGGCAAGGCTCCTGGATGACCTCCTCAAGCCCACTGCTTGCTTCCTCAGACTGGTGGTGCAGTGCTGACTTCAGTTTCAGCATCCTGTCAGTCCTATGGGGTCATGCTGCCCACTCCTCCCTCCTGTTCTTCCACTGGGAATGCATTCTTTTCAGTCCCATCTCTGCCTGTGCAAGTCCAGCCATTTCCAGAGGCTCCCTCCTCCAGGAAGCCTTCCTTAGTTCTAATCCCTCTGTTAATGTTTACTTTCTGTCATGAAACAGTAATATCCACATTTATATTACCTTTCCTGCAAGAGCATGTGATAGATCCTGTAAGACAGATTTTTTAAATGGTCTTGTTAAATAAAACACAGAGGCAGAGATAGGGGTGAAAGTCTGACAGAGGTNAGAGGAATTAGGAACAGCTACTAGCCTCACCTTAGACTGCCGCTGCTGCTCCCAAAATGGAGAGTGTCCCAATTTTTTATACCTCCACATCTATATCCTTTTTTGTTTTGTTTTTTCACTGGCTCTTTCAGCCTAGCTACATCACTTTTTCTTATCACCCACTTTTGTCACTTTTTGTCTGTCTNTATAGACCTCCAGAATTTTATGGTTGATGCTGGGATTAAAGGCGTGTGCCTCCACACTTGACTGTTCCTAATGTGACCTGGAACTCACAGGGATCCAGACAGACCCTGCTTGTTAAGTGATAGGATTAAGGGCGTGTGTTAATTTTGAAAGGCTAGTGGCTGACCTTGTTCCTCTGATCCTCAGATAAATTTTATTGGGGGACATAGGTAAATACCACCGCAAGATCCTGTCACTGACCCCAGGGTCTTTCCTCTTCCACATCATCAGAGGCCTTTTGTTGTTATTAAATTTGTGGGTACACGTGCCATGGCACACATGTGGAGGTCAAAGGCCAACCTTCAGGAGTCAGTTTTCTCCTTATGTCATATGGGGCTCAGGGATTGAACTCAAGTCTTTAGGCTTGGTGGCAAGCACCTTTATCTGCTAAGTCATCCCATTGGCCCGTGAGCTGAGTTTTAAACAGGCACAGAACATATCTCTAAAACAATGATTCTTAGCACAGATACTATCTTCAACTCTCTTCAACAGACAAGGAAATTGAGAAAACTGACCAACATGATGGAGGAGCTGGGCATTTTAACAGGCAGAAACCATAAATATATTGTATTGCCATACACAATGAATCATCTACAGAACCATGCCCTCTAATACATCAGCCACAAGCTAGCTACATGTGAGTACATATGTTAAAATTAGAAGGTTTGTGGGCTAGGAGGATAGCTCAGTGATAGCATACTTGTCTAACATAGGCAAAGCCATAGGTACAGTCCTCAGCACTGAAAAATAGTAATAAAATAAAATTCAGTGCATTAGTCTCACTGGCTACATTTTAAGCACTCAGCAGCCACATGTGGCCAGTGTTTGCCACACTGGGACAGAACATAGATCACTGCCTCACTGCAGGAAGTCCCACTGCATAAAGCATGACTATACAGCTTTATAAATGATCTAAAAGTTCTTTCGAGTTTTTCAAAGATTTGTATGTTGATTGATTAATTGGTTTATTCAAAATCTTTGAGAGAGGGCTTCATGAAGCTCAGGCTGGCCTCAAACTTACTATATCCAAGGATAACCTTGGGCTTCTTCTACCTCCTGGGATTATAGGAGTGTGCTACCATGCATGGTTTATGAGTTGCTGGGGATCAAACTCAAGGGCTTGTGATACTCTGGAAGTACTTTACAAACTGAGCTATATCCCCAGCTCCTAAAGTTCTTAGTTGTTTTGTTTTGCTTTGTTTGTTGTTTTTGAGACAAGGTTTCTCTGTGTAGTCCTGGCTGTCCTGGAACTCACTCTATAGACCAGGCTGGCCTCAAACACAGAGATTTGCCTGCCTCTGCCTCCCAAGTGCTGGGATTAAAGCTGTGCACCACCACAGCTAAACCACCCGGCTAAAATTATTTCTTTTTTTTAAATAATTTATTTTTATTTTATGTGCATTGGTGTTTTGCTTGCATGTATGTCTATGTGAGGGTGTCGGGTTCCCTAGAACTGGAGTTACAAACAGTTGTGAGCTGTCATGTGGGTGCTGGGAATTGAACCAGGATTCTCTGGAAGAACAGTCAGTGCTCTCAACTGCTGACCCATCTCTCTAGCTCCTAAAATTATATCTTTTACTCCTACATGTCACAGACCATAAGGAATATACAGCAGATGACAACTGATATTCATAAGGTCAACCCACCAGATGAGTAACTCTCTGCTGGAGGAACCTCATCAAGGCTTATGGGGCCACTGCCTATCGATGCTGTTTTGCTTCTGTCTGTAATTTTTCTTACGTGCCATTACACTTCTTCCCTAAAAACAGCTATGGGTATTTCCCCCACTGCCTATGTATTTATCTCGTGAATATATTTCATCTACTGGGCACACATATATCTGTGGATGTTCAGGAAGATGATTTCTTCTTAAACTGTATAATTTTGATGAATAGAAATAATACTAGGATATTTTTCATAGCTCAGGCTGACATAGGAAAATAACAGTATTCTCAGCTTCAAAGACAGCTTTTTACACAATTAGCTGATTTAAGACCTCAGAGAAAATTCAAAATAGACTAGTTTCTCCTACAAATGAATTGCACAAGGACAGATTCCCAGGTGTCTGGTTGTTGAACCAAGGTCAGGCATGAAGCAACTTTAGTGCCAGTTCTTTGCTTGCAAAAGTCTGGCTGATAACATTAAAGACATACTCCCTGCACAAATTCTCTCAGCAACTGACTCTCTGCACAAATTTCTAACCCCAGTTTATGATACAAGACTCAAGGTCCAGCCAACTAACTGTTTATGTTTAGGTCCTGGGATGCTTTTAAGGGGACTGTCCCTTGAGGAGGTGCTGAAACACTCGGCATTACATGCCTCCCTCCTGCTCACCAAGGAGTAAAGCACGATCCTAATTAGTCTTAACAATAAAAACTTGGAGTCAGATATTGAGGGTGAAAGCTGAAAGATCACAGAAGCAGAGCAGCCAGCCACTTAGAGACTTCTTACATCTACCTAGTCTCAGACCGAATGGGCAAGATCTTGTCTCTACGAAACCTCAGATTGAATGGATGGGCCTTGACTATAGGAATCCTCAGACTGAAAGAGNGAGAGATCCTGTCTCCAACCACCTTATATTCCTGTCTCCACCTCCCTAGTGCTGAGATTAAAGGCACGAGCCTCCTATGTCCTGGGATCAAAGGCATGATCCTCCCAAGTACTGGGATTAAAGGTGTGTGCCATCACTGCCTAGCCTCTATGGTTAACTCTGCCCTCTGATCTCCAGGCAAGTTTTATTTTTCAGAACACAAACAAAATATACAACAAAGGAGCTTGGCTGACAGCCAAGCGTTGCCATGGTTACAGTCAGTGTAACATTCCAAGTCTGAGAGGAACCGTGTGATTTCACTTGAGTTATCAGATTGGCTCTACTTATTGTTTACTCAAGAAATGTAATGTGACCCTCAAAATGTAAGCTTTCTGTTGGGAAGATATAACTGTATAAACACAAAGAGGAGGAGCTAGGGGATAATGATCTTGTACACTGTAAAGATTTGTCACTCGAATTGGTTTAATAAAACACTGATTGGCCAGTAGCTGGACAGGAAGTTAGGAGGGAAAGCCAAACTGGGAATGCTGAGAGGGCAGAGTCAAGGAGTTGCCAGCCAGATGCAGAAGAAGCAAGATTGAGAAAAGGTACCAAGCCATGTGGCTAGACATAGATATGTGGTGATACATTGTGTACCCTAATAAAATTTGCCTGAAGATCAGAGAACAGAACAAGCCACTAGATTAAACATAGAAGCCAGGCAGTGACACCTTTAATCCTAGCACTGGAAGGTAGAGATTCATCTGGATCTCTGTGAGTTCAAAGCCTCCATAGTCTACATGAGATTGACTCAGTCTAGAAAACAAACAGAGGCAGGTAGTACTGGCACACACCTTTAATCCAAGTACTGGGAAGCACACACACCTTTAATTCCAGGAAGTGATGGCTGGGCAAAGAAAGGTATATAAGGTGTGAGGAGACAGGAACTAAAGGCTTTCTGGCAGAAGCGTCCCTTTCAGCTAGAGGCTTTTTTGGCTGGAACCTGTCAGATGAGGACTCAGAGGATTTCAGTCAGATGATTCATGGAATTGGTGAGGTGAGATATAGCAGTGGCTTGTTCCTTTGTCTCTCTGATCATTCAGCATTTATCCCAATATCTGGCTCTGGGTTTTTACTGAAAGACCAATTTAGCAATTCATGTTACATAGATAAGAATTATGGGTTAATTTAAGTTAATTAAGGACTAGTTAATAATGAGCCTGAGCTACTGGCTGAGCTTTTATAAGTAATATTAAGCCTCTAAGACAATTATTTAAGAAGCGGCAGCCAGGTATTTGAGAGTTGCTGGCCGGACATAGAAACTTCCATCTACAAGGAAGAAAGATTTTTGAGAGAGAAAGATTTTTCAAAATGAAGTAAAAGAGAAAGTTACCATCAGAATGTGTGTGTTTCTTTCCTAATATCCCTCAGATAGAAAAAGTTTAGCCCTTGCCACATTCGTGGTTTTTTTTTGTAAACCCTGGGTGTGGTCTTGGAGCAGGATCTCTAAAGACTACAATACCTACAAACATGAAATAAAAACCAAGTTACTCCTCTAATGGAAAGCTGTGGGGGTTCTTACCTGTTCAATCTGTGGAAACAAGCTGAATGACACTGGCACCATCAGTCCCATCATAAGGAGGCAAACCCATTCTCATGATCACTAATGACAACAAAATTTGTGGGGAAAACTGGGTCCTGTAAGAGACAAGGCATAGCTCACGAACAGTGCTCAACACTTTGGGGCCTCTTTTCTGAAGCAGGCTTTCTGCTTAAATGGTGGCTGATTTGGCTCAGCATGCAGCTACCGGCCTATGTCATATATATATATATATGTATACATATAGTTGTATACATATATATATATATTTGAGCCAGGGTTTCTCTGTGCAGCTCTGGCTGTCCTGGAACTAGCTCTGTAGACTAGGACAGCCTTGAACTCAGAGATCTGCCTGCCTCTGCCTCCTGAGTGCTGGAATTAAAGGAATGCACCATCACTGCCAGGCTGTGATATTCTTTAAAGAATGGAAGGAGCAGTATGGTAATATGCATGGAATTCCAGTCTGAGGAGTCAGGGATCTGAGGCCACATAAAGGCTGCATGTGCCATGTGGTGATATCTTATTTGTCCTCCCTAATAAAATTTATCTGAGGGTCAGAGGAAAAACGGGGCTGCCAGCCACTAATAGAAAACAATAGCAATGCAAGTTAGCACACACCCTTAATCCATTTGGTTCTCTGTGACTCCAAGGTCACATGGGGAACTAGCAGTAGGAGGTGGTGGCACACACCTTTAATCCCAGTATCAACCTTAGAGTTCTGAAG
>LZPO01076007.1:168172-196166 GCA_001675575.1 Neotoma lepida | reverse complement strand
ATTCACAAGGTAATTTATTACTGCATCATTCTAGTCAGGGTACTTACTTGTCAGAATAGAATTCCCACTTAGCACTGTCTTATAGTGATATTTTGTTTGTGCTCTAACAAATAAAACTTGCCTAGAGATCAGAGTGTGAAGCTAGCCACTAGAGGCCAGGAGGTGGTGGCATACACCTTTAATCCCAGCATTTGGGATCTCATGCCTTTAATCCCAGCACTTGGGATCTCATGCCTTTGATTCCAGTACTTGGGAGGCACACGCCTTTAATCCCAGCATTTGAGAGGAGGAAACAGGAAGTGATATGGCTGGGTGGAGAGAGGAAGTGGTAAGGCAGGGTGGAAACAGGAGCTCGGCCCTTTCAGTCTGAGGATTCCTAGAGGTAAGAAGTCTATCTAGTTAGGGGCTGGCTGCTCTGCTTCTCTGATCTTTCAGCTTTCACCCTGATATCTGGCTTTGGGTTTTTATTATTAAGACCAATCAGAATTCGTACTACACTGCCTCTTTAATACAGGCCTCCCAAGATACCNAATAAACCATAAGGTTTGACTCCAGGTCAACAGATGAATGGATTTTCAGAATAGCCTGGACCACAGCTGCCACTTTATGCCAGCATCCAGATTAACACCTGACACACCAGGTAAAATACCATGAGCCACACTAGGATTCATCTTCCCAGTTACTCATCTTGAAGCTTTATCTGACTTGTACAAATATAAAGAAATGAACCAAGAGTTCCAACTTTCAGATGCTTTTCATCTGGATGAGGGGCATGTAACAATAGAATCTCAAATTTTCTCTTCTTAGAAAACATGTTTCATCAAAAAGTATATGAGGATAATTGGTTATAAAAAGGAATGACTATCAATTAAAATATAGTGTTTAGCAAGTCAAAAGTTTGACTTTTTCAACATTGTATTTGTTAATAAGGTGATGTGAGTCCCGGCCAAGCCAGGAGAGTCTTGGTTTTCTTCTTTTATCACAGCACAATAGTAAATAGAGCCTTCTTTTGCATTTATATAATATACCATGCAGATGGTAAATTATATGGCCAACCAATTTGTGTTACAAAGGAAATATTTAAATATCTTATATTGTCCTCATTAAACTATTTGATACTTTGAAACAAAGAAAATGTCCATTTAACTAAAGTTGTCAAACAAAACCTGGGATACAGTTCTCTTAGATGACAAACTAGACATCAGTCTAGGATGTGGAATGCTCTGAACCCTCTCCCTATCAGCCTCCCCAAAGGAAAGAATAGAAAAGCTTTTGAACTTAACCTCCATCACGGAACAGACATTCTCAGATTANAGAATATAAATCTCACAAAATAATTATTTCCTGGAGATTGGTCCCTGAGAGTATGCTGTGTTTTTGCAGTTGTTACATTTTTACCTCAGAACTTTCACATGGAAATTAAATGGAGAAGAGGAAAAAATAAGACAGAAAACCAAAGTGGTTTATACTTGAATACAGAGTAGCAAGTAGCCATTAAAATTAGTGTATTTATCCTGCAAATAATGACCAAAACTACAAAGCTTACAGTCTTCACGGCTTTTAGACCCAGGCGTTGCTGCAGGGCCTTTAAAAGGTTTTGCCGTAAGGAGTTGATGCGATTGAAAATTTTTGACAGTTCCCTCCTTCCAAAGAGCTTTGATACAGGGTTCTATTTATAAATATTTACTGACTCCAGACAGTCATGAAGAGCCTTTCATGCTGTACCCAAGCCTGACAAGTGATTTCTTCAGGTTGTGTGTCACAATGGACTTCTCCACTTTCCATTCAGATCCTTGTATCCATCTGGGTCCTCCAGTGGACCTGTGCTCCCTGTGTGCNCTNCTAACGGGAACTGGGCATTTAGAAATACTGATCCACCTTCTAGTTATGGACACCTTCTAGGTTTCAACCCAACTTCATCTATGACATCAAAACTCACCCCTATCTCACTAGAAAGGTTTTAAGTGTGGAACAGGGGTAAAGTTTGGGATACTGAGAAGGCTCTATATCTTGATGGTGATGATACTTTCACAGGGAATCTACAAGTAAGACCTCCTCAGTTGCATTCCTAGAATANGTGTGGGCTTTACATTACACATTATGAAACGTGGTTTTCTAAATTTTAGATGATGTGATAAAAACAAACTTGGAAAACAGAGTTCATTATCATACTCTATCATCTATCATATCTTGTAAACATGATTTCCTGTAATAAAAATTGGGGGGATCTTTTAAGTTTTATTGTTTTAGGATTCTAGCAAACTCATGGTAATATAGTTGAGATTTCCAATATTATTCTTACCCTGTTTTGTCGCTGGAACATGAGTATGCCACAGCACGGCATCTGCAAAGTCACAAGATGAGTGGGTTCCAGGGATAGAACTTGAACTTGGGACATCAGGCATGGCAGCAAGCACCCTGACTTGCTAAGTCATTTCACCAGAGCTAGTTTCCTTCCCAAATTTTGCTTCAAAACCTGAGTCTTATCATCAGCAGTAAATAATGCCAGTTGGTATACATACTGTGACAAGTCCACTGCTTCATTTTCAAGAAAGCATCTGTCAATACCACAGTTTGTCAACTGTTCAAGAAAAAGCAGTTGGGAGGAAAATGGCTGCTTCATATTGTAGCATCCACANTCACTCAAGCAATTCTCTTCAAGCCAATCTGATTCAATATTCATCAGAAATGCTGCATGTGAACTTGTGATTTTTGTTACTTGAAGTATTACAATGACAAAGATTGAGATGAAGTGCAATTAATTTTTGACTACTCAGCAAGAGTATTCTTATATGAACATGCCTTTTTAAGAACAACTGAAATGGGGGGGCTGGACAGATGTCTCAGTGGATAAAAATACTTCCTCTGCAAGCATGAAAACCTGAATTCATATGGCTAGCACTGATATGAAAAGTTGGGCATGAGTGAGCATGCGTCTAACTCCGTGCTGTGGGCAGAGACAGGCAGCTCCTGAAAGGCTTCAAGCCTAGCCAAAGCTGTGAGCTTTGAGTTCAGTGAGACCTGCCTGAAGGTAACATGGCGAGGACAATAGAGGACACTGGCTGCCCTGCACTGGCCTCTGCATGCATGCGTATGCGCTAAAACACTCGTGTGCATACACCACACCCGTGAATCTCACACACTGACATGGACATAGACACACTCCCACAGAGACACCGACACACTCATACACACTCATCTGTTTCTCTCTCTCATACAAACATATACGCACGCACACACAATCCGTTTTTCAAAAACTAATACATTTTTAATGTGTTTTTACCTGCAGCTATTCTTATTTCTCCCAGCCACTGCACTTTTACCCACCATTGCTTTAGCATAACCAGTGTAACTGACGACCCAGCGGGAAGGACAAACAGTGTCTTATATTTCTATTAAAAAATAACTTTGTCTTCAAGGACACCTTTAAAGTAGCTAGGAGACCAACTGTGAAGAGCTGGTGAACCTACAATATTTTTTTAAAGAATTTAAAACCCACAAAGGTATTTAGCCTGGCAAGTTATTAAAACAGTGACTCATCCATAAGATAAACACAATGAAGTATTTTCTACTGCAAAAAGAAAATGAAGAGAGTCAGTTAAGGACGTATCTGTCACCGAATACTTCTCTCCACAAGTACATCTTCAAGTGGGCATATGGATATGAGTCATACAAATACTGTCAAGCTAAACGTTTTAAATGTGTTGTTTATCAAACAAAGGTCTGGCCTCAAGGATTGTAGAAAGCTCTCAGAATTTTCCCCTATGTTTTTTACCCAGTAGGGCTAAACAAAACCTACAGATTCCCTTCCTCTACTCCTTTCTGAAGTACAAACCAGTGGTGACTCACACTGGCTGCACTACAGGCTTGCTTTCTCTTTTTTATTTGAAGATTTATTTTTATATTTTTTGAAGATCATTTGTGTGTGNGGGGGGGTGCGGGCAAAGGGAGAGTGCAGACAGGAGAGGGCATCAAATCCCCTAAAGGGGAACTGGAGCTATCTACAATTGTGAGCCCCCAGCTGCCCCTATAACTGAACTCGGGTCTGGAAGAACATTAAGTGCTTTTAACTACTGAGCTATCTCTCCACTGTTGGTAATACTCCTTTCTATAAAGAATGCACACCCTCCCAACACACTGTGACTGGACACAATCGCAACTAAGTAGCTCCTGTCTTCAGAGTTCTAGCCTGGCCCCCAAGTCAAACAGTGCTGAAGGGTAGGACACTCAAGTGAGAGAGAAGGGTCCTCACTCCACATGCAAAACCCCACATCCTCCCCTTTAGCTAAACCATCACCCAGGTCAAGTACTAGAAAAGCTAAGGTGGAACACAGCTAGCCTGTCAGACTAACAGGATCAGGTTACCAACGGTGACTGTAAACTGTTACTAACAGTAAACAACCAGGTCTCCTGGAGGAGTTTCTCAGCAGGCAGCATCTCTGGGTTAATTCACTGCCTCAGCTCACCCAGAATTCTCCTAGGCTTTCAACCCTACAGTCTGGGCCCGGTATTCTGTTGGTCCACTAGCACCAAGCAGACTCAACGAACTGCATTTACAATTGTCCTGATTTACAATGGTTCAACTCCAATTTTCAACTTACCAATGGAGCAAAATCAATACACACTCAGCAGGACATGTACTTCACATCTTTACATCCCTTCCTNGGCTAGCAAAGTGCCTATGACTCTGTCTCCAGACACTAGGTGGCGCTGCAGCTGTCTGTGGGTCACATGATCATAAGCGCAAACAATCAGCACTCTGCACACAAACTGGGTGGCCAGTGCCTTCTGGATACACACATTTAATACATTACATGAGATACTCAAAAATTTATTAGTAGGTCTCCACACTTGGGAGGTGAAGGTAGGGGACCAGAAGTTCAGGGTCATCTTAGCTGTTCAGTGACTTCAAAGATTCGGTCTCAAAGTGGGTGGGGGTGGGAGGCTGCACTGATAGCTCAGATGGTAAAGTGTGTGCTGAGCTGAGTAATAAGTCTGAGGACCTGAGTTCAGTCACCAGAGCCCACATAAAAATCTGGTGAATAGTTAGACAGGAAAAATTAGTCTTCTCCAATGAGTCTCACTGGGTTTAACAGGCACACCTTAGGGTCTCCTCATACTGCTTTGTTTGGGNTTTTTTTTTTTAATCTTATTGGTCTTTTGCTTACATATTTTGGTTTCTGATTGTGTGTTTTGTGGTGTGTGTGAGAGAGTGAGAGAGAGATGGAGAGACAGAGGGGGGTGTTTCTTGGGGGTTTTGTTTGCTTGTTTTTAAAGAAAGAGGGAAAGAAAGGGCATGGAGTTGGGTAGGCAGGAAGGTGGGGAGGAGGTGGGGAAGGGAAAAGTGTGATCAAAATACTTTGTATGAAAAAACTTTGAAAAAAATAAATTTTAAGGTTAAAAAAATTAAAATGAAATAAAATGGGGAAAAAAAAAAAAAACAGTGAGTGAAATGGCCTCTTATTGTAATTGCAGCTCTGGGGAGATGAGTCAGGCTGGTCCCTGGGTTTGCTGACCAGCCAGCTCAGCCTCCTCAGTGAATTCCAGGTCAGTGAAAAACCCTGTCTGAAAAGAAAAAGATGGACCACTCCTGAAAAAACAGCACCCAAGGTCGGCCTGAGACCTTCACACAAACACATAAATACACATACACAGACATGGCTTTGTAGTGGATGATTTCACCCAATTACAGATTAACCTGCATGCCAAGGTAGGCCAGCCGAAGCTATGATGAGTTCATTAGATTATGCGTACAAATGCACTTTCTACTTATAGTATTTTCAACTTACCATGAGTTTATCTGACTACAACCCATCACAAGATGAGAAACATCTGTGTAACTCTGAGTACGAAACTCAATTTATCCTCAACTATATTCTCAGTTACCTCACTATCCATCCGTTCACCAACTAGCTCATACACGGAAGCCCAGAATCCTCCGAGCCTACAGCTTCATCAACTATTGATACTGTTGGTTCACTCAAGTTGTTCCCTGCAGCTATCAATGCCTCCCACCAATGCTTCCCTCCCTACTGCTCTAGAAAGCCCCCTTACTCTGCTAGCCATCTCTGTCTTGCTCAGTGTCATCCCATTCATTTAAATTCTCCTACATCTCTTCTCNACACTCTCCCAAAAGAGAAAATTGTAAACTTCTTCCACCACGCCATACCAAAGCCCATGTGGTTAGGGACAAGCTCTCTTCCTCTACTCTTTTTCCTCTCCATTTCTCAGAAGCTGTCTTAGCTGCCAACGACACTGTATCATTCTTATTGGGCTGTGTCTTATTCTTCTTTCTATCGTGAGACCCAAGAGAAGAGTAAACACATTGTAGTATTTCACCCAATTAGTGTTAAATAATTATTATTAAGCAAAAAAAGTGGAGTCACTCTAAAATTATTGTTTCTATCTCTGCTTAGAGAAGCCATAAATACATACACTGGTCTAGAAACAAAACTTCTAGACATTTCCAGTTTCGCCACTGCTTCCTATAAAGGATGTCTGACCCTGAAAGTAAACTAGTCTTTGAAGATCCTAAATTGCTCATCAGTCTTACAAAGGGGTCACTTACTTTCCTTAAGGAACTGTAAATACAATACTCACACTTATTATTGACACATCCAATTAAGTTAAGTCCCCACGTAGCTCTAGGGTTTCTGGGCTATATTTGATTCTCGGTTACATGAGGAAAACTGGGTTTCTTACTTTTTCTCAATTTAAATTTTAGCTGATAAGTGAAGTTAGGTTTGCAAAGAGCTCAATGATAAATAGGCATATTATCATGCAACGTTTTATTTATGAGACAACTAAAATGTATCTTTTCTATCATTTGAAAACATTGCCTGCACACGAGGGAGCCTGTGTAAGAAAGCTGTAAATCTACCGTGAACCATGGATGGGACAGAGTACAGCATGTTCTCCCACAAAGTGGGCTTCTAGAAAGAATTGCATAAACTATGATAAGTGAATACACTTAAAAACAAAGACACACAGAAAATGGTCTGACATGCCCACATATTATCTCTGTAAAAGAAGACAAAGACCTAAGAATATATATATATTCTTGGCTCATTTCACATGACCAAAAATGCTAAGAGACAACACCAGGTGCATTCCCTCACTGTACTTGTATTTGCTTAGGTGAACTATAAGCGTCACCTCATGTCTGCTTGCTTTAATAATAAAAATAAAAAGTGCTTTGTTTGTACTACTCTCAAGTTCAAATGCTTAAGAGTCCCCTGGCTACCCTACACAGATCTTTGGCATTTCCTTCAATCCTCAGAGACTTAGCCTCACTGGCCTAGGTGGGACAACAGTACATCTTCTCAAATCCCTCTAACATCTACTCCATGGGAAGGTCTAGAGAAGATGATGAAGAAATGGCCCGTGGTGGCGATGTAGAGTGGACAGGATGAATATTCAGACACACTCCAGAGCCACACAGGGAGTGGGTGAGTTAAGCAGATTTGTGGGAGAGGAGAGTAAGGATGGTAACAAAAACAGCTACATTCAAAGTCAGTGAGCCTAGTACTCCATGCACGAAATGGTAGCACCGTGAAGGACACTGGAACAATGCAGACATGTTTTGAGAACTCACAAGAAGGCAGAAATCTAAAGTTTTTAATACAGAATCACCCCGACAATGGCAAGTGTTTCAGTTGCTTATCACGGCTGTGATAAGAAGGACAGCACAAAGGAGCAAAGTTTGCTCCAGCTCACAGTTGGGACTACCCCTGTCCACAGCAAGGCTGGCAGCAGAAGCAGCTCGTGACTGTGGGAATGGGAGCCTGCTCACATCCTTGCACGTCGGGAAACAGAGATCCTCAAATTCCACCCCTGGCAACCTATCTTCTCTAGCCAGGCCCTGTCTCCTAAAGGCTGCATAGTCTCCCCAGACAGTGCCGCCAGCTGGGGATCCAGTGTACACACACATACACACACACAGACACACACACACACACACACACACACACACACACACCTACGAGAGATATATTATATTCAAACCATAACAATAAGTAGTTCAAATTATGAAACAAATAAACAAAAACTCTTAGCCAATCAAGTACAGCATGTAGGGCTGCCAATGTGTGATTTCTAGTATATACCGTACCAAGCTGGACAAATATTCAAAGATCTTTAAAGCAATAATATACTCCTAAAACCTAATCCCTGCTTCACAACTTCTAGTAACTAGATTTCTGTGTTAATCTTCTTTATCTGAATAATGATAACGNCATGANGATGAACAGCTCAGACGTAGGGAATATGGCTGACTGTGCTTAGCATGCAAATATGAGGACCTGAGTTCCAATCCCCAGCACCAACAGAAAAGCCAGGCATAATGGAGATTGTTTGAAATTCCAGTGGGAGAAGGCAGACACAGGAGGATCCTAGGGGCCCAACATCAGCCGTTCTAGCCAATCAGTGAGCTCCAGCTTCAGTGAGCAACTCTACCTCAAAAAAATAAGGTGGAGAGTAATAGAGGGAGAAACCCAGCCTCAATGTCAGATGTCCATGAGTGCACATACTCAAAGAAAAAGAGTCATCACTAAAAGTGGTGGTTGGAAAAAAGTATTTGTCATAAGCAAAAAACACTTTAAAACGTTAAACAGTACAAGAATTCAGAATTGGTTGGGACAGAATGAAATACAGTTACTCTGCATTAGAAGAGATAGGCTACTGTAAGGAAGGCTGGATGAACATTCGCTACAGCAGGGGAATTTGGTGACTAGCTTGCCAAAGAATAGGAAGGCAGAAACCTGCTGGAGTCAGTTGAAGTAGGGCTGGTGAAACAGCGCCCCCTACTGGCCACTGAGCTGATGCACACTATAATATAAGTTTTATAATGCAAATCTCACAGGATCTTCAGTAAAATCTCCATTTCCTCATTTTTCTTAATCGAGTAGGGAAGTGAATGAAGCATTGTTTCCCCATTCAAGGCTGGTCTGACACAGTTACACAGGAGACTGGGAGTGCCAAAATCCACACTACACAGAGGATCTGCATTTCCCCTTTGGGTGAACGTTTGGACCTCAGGAAAATGACGGAAGACAACCCTGCGCAGGTTCTGAAAGCATGAAACCCTCCTTAAAACAGGATTGAAGTGTTTCAGAATACAAAACTCAAACTATGCCCCAAATCTGCTGTTTCAAATGACCTTCGGGAGGTAAATGATGGCTTCCCTGAAGATCTGTAATAAGGATTTCGAAATAAAATTGCCTCTTGAACATTTTTTAAACCCTTCAATAAACTTCAGTACATNATGATTCTTTCAGGACATAGGTAGGTCCAATACAAGTTTTTTGAGAAATTACTTCGGCTGAAGAACTTGAAATATTTACAAACATTTATCTTCTCGCTTTCACGCTACTTTTAAAGCATATAAATCGGGTTGTCTTCAAGGTGAGTTCTTTGCAATGGTGTCTCACTGGAAATAGTACATTTGAGTCAAGCAGGGCAGGCTCCTGTGAAATGCATCGCCCCTCCAGAAGGTGAGAGATGGCCTGTCTGGTTAAGATGTTCCTTTCTGGTGCATACTTTCCTCCTGGGAACTAATTGGAGTTGGTCTCATCATACACCACTGACAGCATTCATGCATGAGCACAGAGCCATCTGTGTGTGGATCTTTGCTTCCTCTCGAAGCATGTTTTCTTTATGGAAGAATCAAAGTCTTGAATGTCACAGGCCACCTACACTTCATCTTCCTATAGTGAAACTTCAGGATCCGAGTCACTACCCTGGGTTACAGGCAGCTACCATGACAATGCCTGCTGGGGAGCACTGTGGCCATGTGGCCCTCCCTAAAGAAAGTGCTTTCTTTTTGCTCATAAAATAAAATTAAACTGAAACAAATTTTCAGTCGACATTTCAAGACCTCATTATGATTATGTATAAAGCATAGAGGTATAGAATCTGAGAGATGAAAATTCTCTACACATTTTCCACAGCACCACTACAATAAAAGAACAAAACAAAGAAAAAAACACACAGTATTTTGGAAAACAACTAACCTGAATGATTTACTTTGGAAAGTGATGTTAAAAAAATCACAAATAAAGATACTGAATGATGTTTTTCAACGACACTCACCAACCACAATCGAAGACTCACAGTGATAATAACCATGACTTTGTTTTTTCTTCAGCATGGAGCAGAGATCTATCCGGTACAGTATTTCTTCTCCAAATCTGTGGTTGATAAACTGTTCATACAGTTCAGGCTCTATTTTTTTCACTCCCTTGAAATGACAAAACAAAATCATGTCAATCAATCATTTTCACTGGGGCAGCCAGTTCATATTTCTATCAGTCTCTCAGAACCTGTGATTATATTTTGGATTCAGGACTGCCTCCTGGCACCTGAAAACAGATGCCACAAAATTGCTGTCCCGAGTTGTGTTTAAAGTCTCCATGCCTGGGATGGGCTGTATTTAAAGCCATCAGCTAAGAGTGCTAATTTGATGGGGTAGCACTTGTAACCTCANACGTCTTTAAGCTTCAAACTAAGGAAACGTGATGATTCAGTATCAAGAACAGAGTAATCATTTGCAATAACAGGTATTTGGATGAATGATTTTAAAAAGATGCAAATCTTAGAATTTTATAGTGAGTTCTAATAACACCAACTCATATTATTTAAGCCCTTACATAAAAATCACCTGATGACAAAACTTATTTGAACTGGGACAGTGAGGCCAGTGGCTCTTCTGTGTCTTTTTCTGTCTGCCTCCCCTTGTTTTCAATACAGCAGAGGCAGCAGGACGCTGAAAACTGTAGTGAGGTGCGCTTGTACTACTGTAGTTTCCCAGCAGGAAATAACAAGCCCCCTTCCCCAACACTACACAGTGTCCTGACACCTCAGCCTGAGTCCCAAGACACAGTCTATGAGTTTCATTTTACTAATTTTTACTTTTTGATTGTTTGTTTGTTTGTTTTTCGAGACAGGGTTTCTCGGTGTTGCTTTGGCGCCTTTCTTGGAACTCACTCGGTAGCCCAGGCTGGCCTCGAACTCACAGAGATCCGCCTGCCTCTGGCTTCTGAGTGCTGGGATTAAAGGCGTGCGCCACCACTGCCTGGCCTAATTTTTACTTTTTAACTAATAAAAACTTTCCCTTTTGCTAATAAAAATTTATAGAAAGTTTTAAATAAGGACAGGAAACCATGTGATTTTGTTGTTTCATTTTTCCTATGCAAATGAAAATGACTTTTTACTTTTACCTGAATATGGGTTTTCTCCCCGGTACTTCTTGAAAACTGGTTCCATTATTTCAGTAAGTATGCCAAGTCAATAATAATATACAGATTTGCAAAATGCTTTTGTCTCTATGCGCTCCATTATATGAAGTATCATGTTATTTATCTAATGGTATAATAAAACATGCTTGTGTTCTATGTTTACACCGGCCTCCTGCTCTTAACTACTCCCCCCATATACATACTTACAGCCCTTCCCAACTCAGTTTGGTAATTTTATTCTACCTGCACAGGCTGAAAGCTTTGGGGATATCCTGGATAAAATCCAATACCCCTTCATAATAAAAGTCTTAGAGAGATTAGGGATACAAGAGACATACCTCAAAATAATAGAGGCAATTAACAGCAAACTCACAGCCAACCTCAATGTAAATTGAGAGAAACTCAAAGCATTTCTACTAATCAGGATAAGACAAGGTTGTCCACTCTCTCCATACATATTCAATATAGTACTTCAAGTATTAGCTAGAGCAATAAAACAAGTGAAGGAGATCAAGGGGATACAAACAGGAAAGGAAGAAGTCAAAGTATCAGTGTGGTACTCCCTCAGGAAACTGGGTATAGATCTACCTCAAGATCCAGCTATACCACTCTTGGGCATATACCCAAAGGNCACTTCACCTACTACAAAGACACTTACTCAACCATGTTCATTGCTGCTCTATTCATAATAGCCAGAAACTGAAAACAGCCTAGATGTCCATCAATGGATGGATGACTAAAGAAAATGTGGTACATTTATACAATGGAATATTACTCAGCTACTTAAAAAAATGAAGTTTGCAGGTAAATGGATGAAACTAGAAAAAAACATCACGAGCAAGGTAACCCAGATCATACAAAGTAACATCTGGTCAGAGGCCCAGGTCTGTGGGAGACAAATATGGTATGTAGTTGCTTATATGTGGATTTTAGCTGGTAAGTCTTCAATAAGCCAGCTACAATCCATACAACCACAGAGGTTAGGTATAGATAAGGGACTGGGGGCGGGGGGGATGAACTCCCTAAGATAGAGAAATAGACTACATAGTTATGGATGAATGTGGATGGGGGCACCTGGAATGGAAGGATCAAATTGGGGTGGGGGGAGAGAGGTTGAGGGAGGGAATACAGAAGGGACAGATAAAACTGAGAGCCATTTGGGGCATCATATGGAAATCTAACGCAGTAGAATCTGTTTAAAATATATACATGCATGAAGGCTATCTAAATGAAATAGCCTAAGAATGGAGGAGATGGAACCCCAACTGGATATCTCTCATCACCAAATGAAGTTTCCAGTACCAGAAATGGGTTACATTTAATTGAGTTGGCCAAAGGAGCCCCATTGGGATCCCCCAAACAACCCAGGGTACTGCCAGAGTTATTGGTTGCTCTCCAAAAACCGACAGTGAGGCCCTATTGCTGAAGACAACACCTATACAACCATTGAACATGGAGAGGTCAAGCCGGTGCCTACATAGAGCCTTCAACCCTACTCACTAGTGTTCACGGTACTGGAAGGTCCTCTACATGCTACCAAAGGAGACCGGTAAACACCAACCCAGCTACAAACCCTTGATGCAAAGTTTGTGGGAGTAACAAACCAGTATCTGATCAGATTTAAGGCCCACCTCATGAAATGGAACCTATCCCCAACATTGCCTGTATAGCATGAGACCAGATAGGCAGGGGACCTAGGGGAAAACTAAATACTACTGATCTGCTAAAGGAACATAGCAATAAAATGAATCATAATAACATTCTGCTAGACTGATAGATCAGTGTCTTCCTCAGCCATCATCTGAGAAGCTTTCCTCCTG
The DNA here is from genome assembly GCA_001675575.1 of Neotoma lepida. Taxonomy (NCBI): domain Eukaryota; kingdom Metazoa; phylum Chordata; class Mammalia; order Rodentia; family Cricetidae; genus Neotoma; species Neotoma lepida. Next base: position 183,112 of record LZPO01076007.1, on the reverse strand, counting down.
CAGCAGATGGGAACAAATACAGAGATCCACAGCCAGATAATGTGCAGAGTGAAAGACCTTGGGACACTCAGTCCTAACCAGGACGTCTCCATCAAATCCCTCCCCTCGGGGCTCAAAGAACCCTGAAGGAAGTGGAAAGATTTTAAGAGCCAGAGGGGATACAGAACACCAAGAAAACAAGGCCTTCTAAACACAATAGGACCAAAGCACATATGAACTCAAAGAAACATGCGCAGCATGTGACAGCATGCACAGGGTCTGCAGAAGTCTGCACCAGATGGAATCCTAGCGCTGAAAGAAGTGGCCACAAGCCCCCAGAAGCTATAGCCAATTGATAACCACTCGCAAATGAAAAATTAGTTTTCTACAAGAGAGTCTCACTGGGTATACAAATCACTCTGAGGGGTAGGCCCCATGTCCAGCAGTAGATGGCCAACACAAGAGTAACTCAATGGCATCTTTGGAGGTTCTTTGTCTCATAATGTTTTGTCAGGGAGTTTTTTTTAACCTTACAGGCCCTTTGCACATGTATTATGGTTTCTGGTTTTGTTTTTATAGGGTTCTGTGTGTATGAACGAGTGTTCCTGTGTGTATGAATGTGTGTTCCTGTGTGTATGAACGAGTGTTCCTGTGTGTATGAACGAGTGTTCCTGTGTGTATGAACGAGTGTTCCTGTGTGTATGAATGAGTGTTCCTGTGTGTATGAACAACGAGTGAGTCACCGTGCCATCTGTGTTTCTTGTGCCTTCTCTTTAGCACTTTTTCTTGTGTGTGTGTTTGGTCCTATTCTGGTTTGTTTTATTTTATCTTATTTTATTATTATTCTTTAGATGCCTGTGTGTTCTCTAAAGAAAGAAAGGGTGTGAATTCAGATGGAAGGGGGAGTGGGGAGGATCTCAAAGGAGCTAATGGAGGGGAAACCATAATCAGAACATATTATATGAAAAAAATCTACTTGCATTAAAAGAAAAATAGAAGAAAAAAAGAATACAGAAATATAAAAGATCCCAGAATACAGCATCTGATTTTAATTTCAATGAGACAATTGGAAGTAGAAATTGTGTGAGTTTCACAATGTAGCAGCCCTATGGTTAAGATTTAAACAGTATTCCTTAGTTTTGAGTGGAACGCTCTGATGAGGTGTATTAGGTCCATTTGGTTTGTGATGTGATTTAACTCAAGACTTTCTCTGCTTAGTTTTTTTTCCAGTTGACTTATGTAGAGGTTAGAGTCGGGTATTGAAGTTAGTATCACTGTGCTGGGGTTGATGTGTGGTTTTAGAGCTAATAATGCTTTTGTTTATTTGTGTTTTTAAAATTGGGTGCCCCTATTTTTAAAAATGTTCTGAGTAAATGAAAATTTTATTTATCTTCTAAATGTTTTTCTTTCTGTGTATATGCATTCATTTGTGTGTTTATGGGTGCCTGTGCATATGTGTGTGTGTGTGTGCATATGTGTGTGTGTGTGTGTGCGTGTGTGTGTGTGTGTGTGTGTGTGTGTGTGTGTATGTGCTTAGGAAGGTGGGAGAAGGGGAAGGACAATGATTCCTTTATAGATGACATCAGACAATGACAGGTTAGCACCGGGTCTTCAGTCCCAGGATCACAATGCCAGCATTGAACAGCTGTTAAGTTCTCTTTTTCATTTTTATAAAATGCCATCTTATTATTGTGCTTACATTTACTTATTTGGAGGGGGCATGCCGCAGTGTACATCTGGAGGTCAGAGGACAACTCTGAGGGAGTTGGTCTTCTGCTTCCCCCACATGGAACCTAGGAACTGAACTCAAGTTTCTGAAAGTACTGTTAGCCACTGAATCATTTCACTGGCCCAAAAGAAATAAGGGAGGGAAATATAAAAGAACCTGTAAACTAATTTCCTTGGCTAATTAATTTTAGCAAATGACAAGCATCAGTTATTTTGCAAAAATTATTCGTAGCTGACTTCTGGCGTGCATTCTAAGGTATTGGGTTTTATTAGCAAGTAAAATGGAACTAACTCCATAACTCATAACTTATACAGAATGTACAGTTCAGGAAGGCATGAAGCCTTGGGAGAGTCTATCTGAAGCTCTATCTCTATCAAAATAAAAATTTTAATAAAGAATCTAGGAAGAGATGAGAATATGCTTAATCTTATATATATTAGAACATTAGCATAATCTTGTTCTCTGGAGAATGTATTGGGTAGCCTCTCTTTTCTAATAAACTTGGAATTCATCTCACCAGCTAGCTCTAGCAAATGACGTTTTTCTTTTATGATAAATGGACTGATCTGTGTTATAGAAGAAGACCCTATCTTAAAAACTAAATAAAGAAGAAAAGGAAAGCCATCATTCTGAGAAAATTGGTGACGATATCAAAATTAGACATCACTTGGGGTAAGGCTAAGAAGGGGCCAATTTTTGTAAGGAACCTATAGATTGCCAAAATAGTCTCAGAGGTATCACCATTCAAGGTTATAACTTCAAGTTATAATGACTGGGTATGATGGTATTCTATTCAGGCTCAGGACCTCCAATTTACTCAACTTCCACTTGTCACTGGCCAACTCCACCCTCCCCAAGGTGCCCTATTGTTTAAAGATAGAAGAAGGTATTAACATATTAGGAAAGCTCAAAGAAAAGCCTCAAATTGTTAAATCCAGGAAAACATAGCCTATCATAAAATCTAAGAGAGTGGAGACTGCTTCAGATGTAGAGAAACTCTATGAGGGGTATCTTTAACAATGCCATGCTAAGAACGCTGTAAACTTGGTGTTTTAAGTGTGCTAGATGATAGCCTAATACTTCATATAAAGGTTATTCTCCCTGGAAATTAACAGGGACAGTGTATGCTTTAAGGACTTGCGATACGCTCAATATAAGTATCACATTGGTTATGCACAATAACACTGAAAGGAAAAAAAAAGGAAGTTAAATCCAGATGTTAGGGGGTAGGTATGACCAACATACATTGCGTACATGTATGAAGTTGTCAAAAATAAAAAAAATTTCTATTAAAAGTAAATGTAGCATATTATACTTGGAAGCAATTACCTGGTGAAAATAGATATCAAAGTTTTCAAGGTTGTCTTAATTATTAGAGATGACTCGAGATTTGCTTCCTTTTCCCTCCTTTCAGACACAGTCAGAGATGACCAGTGATGGTCAAAGCCATTTGTTGGCCTTTGGTGCAGTGTGCCGTGAAGCTGTGAGCCATTTCACTGGATTGTAACTTGGCACCCAAACAACCAACTCCTCGGTGATGCCAAGAGAGCCTGGCAAGTATATTTAGAATTCTCTGATGGCTGAATCTGATGATAAATAATGGAGATTATTTACTCTGGAAGCACTCACATCATTTACGTCAACTCAATGATATGCATAATTTAAAATGTGCCAAAGGGTGTTCCGACTGAGATTCCTGAGCATCTAGATCTATCTTTCATGCTGTTAGAGATATGGCATGTGAAAACTCACACTAGCTCACAATCTGTGACAGAGTTACTGTGTTCAGAACAATGAAACAGTAATTTTATTATGAAGGTTAAGAGGCTTTTTTGTAACAGATGGCAACTTCTTATTGTTATTTGTTATAATAATCACAATTTACATAAACAGTCTACAAATAAAACAAAGGAGGGGTTTGTCCTACTGATAGTAAACTTAACCTTTGGGATCTCTGCTATGTTTTCCAACAGTTTATTCCTGGATACAATTAGTTTTTAAAGAAATGCACATGACAGTTAAAGAAATTCCTGTGACAATGACCTAAAACTAAAGTTAAAATGTAAATTCTAAGCCAAACGAAGGCGGGAGTTGGAGGAGCAGTGATGGTGGTGGTGGTGGTGCACACCTTTAATCCCAGCACTTAGGAGGAAGAGGCAGGCGGATCTCTGAGTTCAAGGCCAGCCTGGTCTACAGAATGAGTCCCAGGACAGCCAGGGCTACACAGAGAAACCCTGTCTCCAAAAAAAAAAAAAAAAAAAAAAAAGAGCCAAACCAAACTAGTCTAACCTGTTGGGCATCAGCTGGTTAAAAAGCAACCATAGCATCTGTACTTCTCAGGAGTAGGAGAAGGCTGGATTGTTAAAAAATTTTTAATTATTTTTAGTGATCACTGTCTCTAATAAAAATTAACATATTTGTACTCAAAATTATAAAGACATTGAAATTGGTGTAGGGATGTGAAGAAAACCTTGGTTTAAAATTCCCCATCCCCCTGCCCCTCTTACTACAGCTACAATTTCTGATGGTTACACACTTCATTGCGACTGCACCTTGAGAGCAAACACTTAATGGCCTCCTCAGCTTCTCTCAATCAGAACAACTGAGCCAGCTCAAGTTCACCCTTGCTTGTGACTGCCATGGGACGACATGTGTCTTTATGGCCCCAGTTACTGGCTCANGAACAGTGAGGGGATTCTGGACCTAGCAAACAACCCCCTGGTCAAGAATGCCCTTGCCATCTTCTCTTCCTGTCGTTCTGGGCCAGGCAATGTGGCCAGTCCTCCACTGAACATACCTTGGCCCAGGCCCTGATATCCCGCCTACTAGTATCTGTCAATAAATTTACAAATGGAAACATCAGAAGTCATGAAAATAGACAAAATGGTGCTGCTTTATTATTTTAGATCAATCTGCAAACAATGGTGCCTCCTATCACCTAGTGGTAGTAGAAATAGTATTTTCTATAAACTCAAAAAGTAGCCTTTGACATGAGCGGGGGTGGGAGGGAGAACACTTCCCAACTCCTTCCCCCTTCCCCATCAACACCTGAGGCAGACGGGAGAGCTGTCCCTATTAATCTTCTGTCATGTGGCAGCATGGGCAGGGGAGAGACTCTCCCCTATTCAACACCTAAGAGTGCTGTCCCCATTATTCATTTGTCATGTGGTGGTATGAGTTGAGGAGAGATTCTCCTACTCAGATGGGAGAACTGGCCCTAAGGTCATAAGAGGAAGAGAGCTGTCCCTGCCCCTCATCAGTTGTAGCACTTGGGAGAGTGGCCCTGAACCTTGACTGGGCAACACAGTAGAGCTGGCCCTGAAGGTGTAGGTGTGGGAGAACTGACCGATCCTGAGGACATGAAAGGGGGGGGGGACTGGCCCCACCCCTTGCTCATCCCTACAAGGGATGAACTAGCCAGGGCAATGCTGGAGAACTCACCCTGATGGTGAAAACAGGGAAGAGCTGGTGGCTGACCAACCCTGCAACTACCCAGGCCCAGAACCAGGGTTAAGTGTTGGCCCACCCCAACATCCACCCCATCTGTGATCTGCTGGAGCACGGGTGGGGGGGCCATACCTGTGGACCCAGGGCTACAGGATCTCCCCAACACAGGGCAACAACAGGACATCCAGGAAGAGTTCCCGTGTTGATAGTGTAGCAGAGACCAGGGGCCTTGAACCAGACCAATGATTCTTTGCAATGAACGCTTGCATGTAAAAATGAATGGATAAAGGGACTTACTGTGTGACTCACTGTGTCACACTGCAGCTTCCATGATGAGATTTTCTCTTCTTTTTTTCTTTTCNCCCTTTTATCTTAAATTTTATTTTGTGGGAGGGAGGTTGCAGGGTCAGAGAGCAGATGTAAGGGGATAGGAGATGCGTGGGATCAGCATGTATGATGTGAATGACACAAAAAATAAAGTTTAAAAAATATACATAATAAACAAAAGAAAGTAGCCTTTGAGATCAGAACAATTATTACCCCCAGATAAGGAAGCTACATTACAGAGAACTAGTCACTTATGAGGGATGCACAGAGTTGGCAGTCAGGACAAGTGAAGAACACAGACAAACTAAAAGAAACAGAATGATACCTAAGCTCTATGCTATTTACTCAAGATACTAAAATTCTAAGAATGTTAATCATTCTTGAGAAATGACTGTATGCAATCAAGCCAATGTCAAAATTAGTTTGGGAACATCTAGCATTAAAAACCGGCTGTCTTTAATACGCTGCATTGATATTAATAGATCAAGTGATAACTATATGCACGCAGCAAATGATTCTCATTCACTATGAATAGGAAAGAGAGAGTGAAAGAACTTCTAGGGGCTGGAGAGATGGAGCAGCAGTTAAGAGCACTTACTCCTTCTTCCAGAGGACCTGAGTTCGGTTCCCAGCACCCACGTTGATGGCTCACAACCTCTTGTAACTACCATTCCAAGGGATTTGACCCCCTCTTCTGGCTGCTGTGGGCAGCCACATACATGTGCATTCATTCATATGGACAGACACGCATGCACTCATGCACACACAAATAAAAATAAAAATAAATTTTTTAAAAGAACTCAGATGCTGCTTAAACATAGAAAAGGTATGCAAATGATCCAGCCCATTAAAAGAACCCCTTTCTTGCTGTAAATATCCAAATAAGTAAAATGTCAGCAGCGATTGCCAGAGTTCTCAGCAATGGTTTCTTGAATANATCACAGTTCTCAATTGCCTATTTAATTTTAAGCTAGAGTATTTAGATAGTTCAGTGTGGGGTTTTTCAAGTATGCCTTCTCCCGATCTCTCTATTTATTAACTTGCTTTCAGCACTCCTGCTTGTTTTATCTCTACTCTTCCAGGAAAGAAACACAGACCCTCTTCACCTATATTATATACAATATCACACCTTCAGTTAGTAACAGCAGAAACAGCTGCTAGAGGTACAGAGTTTTGATCCACACTAGACACCTCCCTCTCGCTGTCCTAACACCCTGAGAGGAGCCCAGTGGTGGCATCAAGTGGCAAGGAAAACAGTCACTGAGGGAAAAGTTACACAAACAAATCCTAATGGGACAAGCCACTACAAAATCCNCAGGAGTAAAGCACCATGGTTCCTGGTCCCATTCCTTCCAGGAGCCGTTGGCATCGAGCAGAAGAAAGGTGCTTGACTCTAGCTCACATTTATACTGACTGAGGCTCTTTTATATGGACCTGGCTGTGTTAATCACAGGGTAAACAGGTCACTGGGGCACAAATTCTCACCACTGCAGGCATGATGCAATCCGTGATGGAACACTGAGGAACCTGCATCTACTGCACATTCTGTTCTCATGCATGCTCATGCTTCATCCACGTAGCCAACCTCAACTTCTCCTTCAGAAAGCTTCCTAACTCTATCAAGAGAGCCCATATGCTATTGGACCAGACAACTGATGGTTATGGTTTCACGTGGCTTTGTAAACAAAGAAACAAAGCAGAGGCCCTAGACCGTAGGCATCCAAGAATGACTGCCATAGAACAGCTGGAATCTCCACTCTCCAGGATGGACATCCAGCTGTGTTCTTGGATCAGAGCTGCCCTGTGCTCACTTGGATGGAAACACCACAGCCTCTTCCCTGCCTCACGTCTGTCTTCCTAAGGCTTTGTTCTTTGGTTTGTGTTCTCCTGAACTGACCAACTTAACCATTCATTTCTAAACACTAAAGACAATATCCCTGCATCAAAAGTTCTCAGCATGGATGCTCTGTAGACTTACAATCTGATCTAATGTTTCCTTCTTCCAGTGCAATAGCATTCCCTGCTAGTCAGCACTTTCCAATATTTCCAACATTAATTAATTGGTATATTTTAAAAATATCCAGGACCTGAACAGGTGAGTGATCTTACAGAAGACTATTTAGAAATAGGTCATGCAAAAAATCCCAACACATCACATTTACCTGGCACTGTGACAATGGCCTACATATTGCAACACAGCTATACGTTGACAAAATGCATCCTGCATTTATAGGTCAGAAGTTCAGAGCACAGAACCAGCATCTAAATTAGATTTCCTACAGACAAAAACCTATAGCATAGACACAGTCTGAATGAGAGGTGAACATTCAGAGTGCACACAGAAAGTAATGTACACTGACAAATAGTTTAAATGCATCTACGGACATCATTCTTGATACCTTATAGTTAAGCAAGAAAGACGAGAAATGTTTCTCATCACATCCTGTTCCTGTGCTCTCAGTCCTCTCTCCTCTTCCCCTCTTGTGAACTCTCGGTTTCCCAGACTCACACCCATCACCATTCTTCTCCTTCCTCTCCTCCCCCATCACTCCCTTCATCAGCATCTTTCTCAACAGAACATCTTACTCCAGCTAACACATCCTTTCCTAATTTTGCAGGAGAATTCTCTCTGTGCACTTACATCAGAAGCCNCAGTCTCACAGAGGAAGGGCTCCAACAGCCTAGCTCTCCAAGATCTGGATGACAGAAATGGTGGCATGCAGATGTACACTGGATGTCTTAAGAGCCAGGAGAAAAAGCATTTGATGCATTGGACTTTTTCATCCTATTTGGTTGAAAATATTCCCTGAATAGCATATTAAACAAAATGGAGAAAACAGGAATTAAATATGGAACAGCCATTAAACATATGACCTAGGAGCTGAGTGAAGTCCTGAAACCAACTTAAAGAGAGAAAAGTGTTTCTCTCTAGGTCAAACAAGGAATGCTTCCCAAGACTTTCCTTTAATGTAACACAGACTGCTATGGAAGATAAGCTTATTTTCAACGTGCATTTGTAACCTTCCTTTTGTCCACAATCACAATTTAAACATTTAATTATTAACTGTCCCCTTCTCTACTCCAGATATAATTACCCAGATTATGTACATGTTCTAAGGTACTTGGTGTCAGTGTGTATCTTTGAAAATCAGATTATATATTGCTTTTTAAAGAGAANAGTAAAAAAAAATGTTATGAGGATCCATCAATAATTTCCACACTCACTTTTCTTTTAAAGAATGTAAAAATAAAGAATCATTCCATTTTTACAGTACTCTTATGGGGTACTATAAAATGTACTTAGTAGGAAAAGAAAAACTTACGTAGAAAGAATTAATATCATAGGGTGTTAGAGTTGAAGAAATTACATAAACTGTCTATACCCAGTATGTGACATCATGTGAGTGTATGAGCATGGCCCCACAGAAAACGAGAACTAGCCAAGCTTGACCTACCCTGCCTATGTCTGCCTTATCCTTGCTTTGTACATGTCAGGCACCTGCCAGGAAGCTCGTGTGTGGTGAAGGTATCAAGGATTTCCCCATCCATTCCNATTCTTTCCAGGTGACCACTTCCCAGNCCTGACTTAATTTGGTTTACTGTTTCCTGACTGTCAGAGCAANTTAAGAANCCAGAGGTGCAAGGCGTATGTAACTCAAGAGGACCGAAGGGTTTTAAACAGGGAGGACTGAAAGCTAAAAGTGTGAGACACTGGGGCGGGGGTGTCAAGAGAACAGTGTCTTGGACAGGAGCTGNGGCCTCAACCTGTTACCACAGTCAAGGGNAAAGCTCTGCTGTAAATGAAGTTATGCGACCAATTGTCACAATCAAAGTCAGCTGAGAGGANAGGGGACAATTCATTTATGCTCTGGCCATCAGCCTGAGGACAGTGTAAAATAACGTCATGCTTAGGCCTTCAAGATGGTGCCANAGANTTCACCAACAGTTAAAAATGCTGTCATCAGATTGGTTCAAGAACAAAGCTAGGACTCCTGTAGCTAAGAGTGGTTATCTAGTGCCAGGTTANAGCTGTGCCAGGCCAGGCTTTCTTANATGGGTGCTGGGGACCCAACTCAGGTCCTCATATTTGCACAAGCACATTACTAACTGGGCCATCTCCCCAGAACCTATTGTTCTGTTTTTAAAGTATCTCTTTTCATAAGACTCCAATGAACCATGAGAATAAATCGGCTCATAAAATTCCAACGTAAACAAATTATACTTTCAACCTTGATTTCTGCTCATATCAAGAGGGGGCTCTCAAGAAAAACACAGCGTTTCTTTCATTGTGTGGATAATTATAATTAACAGCAGCTGGTTGGCTGATGAGCCTGCCCAATCACGATGATGCACATTCCAAAATCCCCNAAAATGGCTTTTTATGAAAAATAATGTTTCCCGTCACACATGNTAAAATTTGAGACAGCACATTTATATTTAATAAAGTTAAAGCAAACATAGGCTACTCTAATTAGCTCAAATACTTTGTTATTGTACCTATTTAATGCAAGTTCTAAAACTCTATTTTAAAAATTAAATGTAAACTAGAATTTTGTCTGAGGTTTCAAATACCAGTGAGTAAAAATGTTCAGAAACACTGTTTTTAATTTCAGTTAAGCCTAACCTACCATCACTCTTGCCACCCAGAGTGAGCAAGTGACCTGCCTTAAATTTACACCATGGGTGGCAGCACTCCATGGGGTGCTTGGGTTTGGCACATTCCTCTACTCTTTAACACACATGACACAGATAGAACATCCCTGCAATGCAGCACTAGCAATACGCAGAGAATCCTGATGTGCAATAGACTGGTAACATACAGTTGGAAAGGTGACTCCAGAGGGACACCAGGGAAGGCATGGAAGCTCCAGGCACAGGAGGTTCAAAGCATATTTAGATCTTTGACCAAAAGCATCATGGACATGACCAGCAACCTGGCCTCACAGGGATGCTGTTAGGGAACATGAGCTGGAGATGCCAGTACAAACGCGATGTCGGAGNAAGCTGGGCCAGCTGATTACCCAGCACATACGGACCCTGCTCACTGCCTTTCCTTTCTCTTACAGGGCCAGGCCAGCAAGTTTCTCTGGCACTCATCACTTGGGCACAAGGTAAGGCTCTCTGCTAGTCTATGATGTTTGAGTTCAGAGATTTCCAGAAAAGCTCAGCCTATTCTGGGTCCAAGCTCAGACTATTAGGAAAAATCTAAAACTAAGCACTGGCAAAGGCTCACTGAATCACAGCAAAATCTGGAAAAACAACACATTTTGACATTGATTTTTTNCCCTAATGCTGTCCNTGCCCTTTGCTGTGGTGAACCCACTCTTTGTGGCATGAAATCTCCTCCCTTCAGGACTCCATGGAAACTACACTGGACTCCAGAATTCATGGCAACTAATTTCTCCTAAAATTCAGATTTATACCAACTTCCATCCCCAGTTACATTATTTTTGCCCTTGAATGTTCCCCCCCCGGTTGGATTAGGCTCTCCTGGGGCTCAGTGGCCAGTTAGTCTAGTCTAATTGGTAAGTTCCAGACCAAAGAGAGACTCTGTCTCAAAGGAGGTGGACGATATTTCTAAGGATAAAACCCAAGCCTGTACTCTGGCCTCCTTATGCATGTACACAAATGTGCATGCTCCCCCCGTATACACAAACATACATGCACACAAGCTGTAGGGGTTTGAATGAGAATGGCCCCATTAGGCTCATATATTTAAATGCTTGGTTCCAAGTTGGTGTAACTATTTGGGAAAGAGTAGGAGGTGTGTCCTTGTTGGAAGAGGTATGTCACTGGAGGGAGGGGGGTGTTGAGCTGCCAACAGCTGGCACCATCCCCAGGTACCTCTTCTCTCTGCCTTGTGCTTGTACATCAAGATGTAAGCTCTCAGCTACTACCTCAGCTCCATGCTTCACCATGCTTGCGTGCCTGCTGCTATGCTCCCCTCTGTGACAGTCATGGGCTCTAACTCTCTGCAACAGTATGCCAAATTCAACCATAAAAGAAAATTAAACATTTTATAAGTTGCCTTGATTAATAGAAAAGTAACTCGGCTGGGCAGTGGTGGCACACGCCTTTAATCCCAGCACTCGGGAGGCAGAGGCAGGCGGATCTCTGTGAGTTCAAGGCCAGCCTGGGCTACCAAGGGAGTTCCAGGAAAGGCGCCAACAAAGCTACACAGAGAAACCCTGCCTCGAAAAACCATAAAAAAAAAGAAAAGTAACTAAAATACATGCACACATATACATGCATACATTTTTAAATTCTTAAGCTATATCCTACCAAACACTAGAGCTATAAAATGATCGGTGAAAACAGGACTTGATGGTCAAACACATTTGAGGAAAAAAATGACTATACATCTAGTTGCTCAAAATATTCCCTGCAAGGCGAGCTATCCATCTCTGTGAACTGACAAAAGATCAGGAGATTTGCTTGGGACAATAAAACATGACCAGGAATGATGTTTGCACTTAGAGGTTTTAAGAATTGGCAGTTGGTTCAATTCTCTTCTTTCTACAGAAGACAACAAAGTCCCAGCTGAAGGGAGCTCAGCCAAGGTGCTATGTAAAGATGATGTGGAGCAGAGTCACCTTAACCCCTGACATGTGCTAACGAAGCTGTTGTAAACACGTGACATTCAATAAATGGTGAGTGTTGAGCTCCTAAGAGTCAGATTAACTTTATTTAACACGTCATTGTTGACATCTGCTCTATCACAGAATTCTTGAAACGTGGAAGACATCCTGAGGGAAATTTTTCAGAAAAATACTAATGGAAACACTTGCTGTGAATCTCCACTCCACTCTAAAGACTTAATATTAGTTAGTTGTGTCATTTCTCTCTAAGCCAATCAGGACCAACAAGGAATCACTCATAATCCTGGCATTAATTAGTCAATTCTTAGAATCTTTCCTTAAAATAAGTTAGCTTTCCATCTACCATTCTCCGCGTTTTGGTGGCGATCAGGCTATGCCCTGCTTTAAGTTACTCTGCATTGTGTGAAACCTGTCTCTTATACACATCTAGATGTGTATAAGAGACAGCACAAACATACATGCACACAAGCTGTAGGGGTTTGAATGAGAATGGCCCCATTAGGCTCATATATTTAAATGCTTGGTTCCAAGTTGGTGTAACTATTTGGGAAAGAGTAGGAGGTGTGGCCAGTAGCTTTCCATCTACCATTCTCCGCGTTTTGGTGGCGATCAGGCTATGCCCTGCTTTAAGTTACTCTGCATTGTGTGAAACACTGGTTTTCAAGCTATATCATGCCCACAGTAACTCCATTTTTACAAGCATTTTATAGACACCAACACCTATCCAGTACCACCCATGAGACACTCACTGACAANTGACATAGTCCCCAAAGTAAAAAGCCATCACCTATAGCTTAGTAGATTGAGACCATATGAGCACATGGACAATATTAAAACCATATCAGAAAAATGGGTCAGGAATTTATCGAACATCAGCCCCTAGTCTAGACTCCATGAAAAGATCTAAGGAAGAGNTATCATGTGACCACCTGGGGGTATGTCAAGGGACTGACTGGCAAAGAACTTCTAACTGTCCTCTGGCAACAACTCAGCTCAACNCCAGTGCTGACACTGTTGCTCTTCCCACCCATTCTCCCATCCAGACCAGTCCTGCCCTTCACCTCTGTAGCCTTCCCAGTCCTACATTTAACATTTGCAGCTCAACTCAACCCAGACACCCAGTTCAAGCATGACTCTACACCCTGGCTGAGTTTCCAACAACAATCCAATTGGGTTCATCAACTTAATCATAAAGGTGACCCTCTGCCTCTGTGTCAGCTCCCTGTTTCTACCCCAAAACCTCTCCTTGAACTCTGACCTATATATATATATCCATATAGATACACTGTTGGTGAATTTTTCTGTTCCTCCTGCCAGCTCCCAAATCATGATACAGAGACTTATTAATTATGAAAGCTCGGCCGATAGCTTAGGCTTGTTTCTAACTACCTCTTACAACTTAAACTAACCCATTTCTATTAATTTACTTTCTGCCTCATGGCTTTATTACCTTTACTCTGTACTGCCCATGCTCCTTTCCTGCTTTCTCCATCTCTGGTTGGTGACTCTCTGCATCTCTGCCCTTCTTCTCCCCAGCATCCTCTCTGCCCTGAAAATCCTGCCTAGCTATTGACCATTCAGCTTTTTATTAAACCAATCCAAGTGACAAATCTTCACAGTGTACAAAAAGATTATTCCACAACAATACACAGATATAATTTGAAATGTGTGACTTAAGTATTAATATCGGTAATTAAGATTGGATTAAAACCTATTTTCCAACAGCAGGCTGACAAGGGAAATCGAGATCATGTAACAAACTGCAGCCAATGAAACCTGTNAAGCCTGTGAATTTATTGCTAGTCAATGAATTTTGACACTGTAGAAAGACATAAGTTCTTCTGGCTGATTCTGGCACAGCAAACTCTCAAGAATTTCACGATTATTATTAAAGATGTTCAAAGTACAGAGGGGTACAAAGTTTGCATTCTGGTAGGTTTATCTTTTCAGATACCACTTCCAATGTTTAGACATTCATATGGAAACAGACAACACAACAGCCCAATGTCTAAGATTGCATTAGAAACACAAGTGAAGCAAGAGAACACAGCAGTGCATTCAGNGCAGTCAGTGACACTCTGATGAATGGCACAGAGAGCATTTCAGAAGAAATTATGACTCTCTATGACATTAGATTTCATTGAATGTTTAGAGTTAAAAGGTCATCAAGATTTGTTTCTAATGGACTTGATGATGTAAAAATGGCTCAAAAACAACTAAAAACATTACATAATTAAGCCATTAGCATTGGCTTCAAGGATTCAGAGCCTCGAGGAGTTTGTGCTGGAGTGGATGCTTGCTTAACAAAGTTAATCTGACCCTAGAATCTCAGGAGTGGGCTATTCCATCTTGGTTCATGGACAATTGTAAGACAGCTTATGTCTGGTCTTTTAGGCATTGGATGGAGTTGTGGTTGGGCTATCTCTAGGTTTTATGATGGAGAACTTCCTCCTCCTCTGCTACAGACCTGTGACAGCTTGCCTATCCTGTCTCCCATATCATAAAACCTACCCTCATCCATGAGTCCCCCAGCAGCGGCTGCAGGGGCTTCCTCCCTTTCTGAAGGTGATGCCCCTAGGAGGCATCTACTTCTTGGGCCCCCCCACACTCTTCATGCCTTCCCCCCTGCAGTGAGAATTCATAGTGACCCTCATCTTCCACCAACATGGTTGCTTCCCTATCCAAAGGAGACTTCTCATGCAGGTCCTGCTAGTCCTCATTACTTCTGATCAGACTTGCACGTAATTTGGTATCTATAATAATTCTCAATCTCTTAGTTTCACTAAGGATGCAGTGTATACAGTGGCCGTGGCAGCACACGCCTGCAACTCCAGCACTGGGGAGGCAGACAGGAGGTTC
>LZPO01076007.1:151941-166732 GCA_001675575.1 Neotoma lepida | reverse complement strand
AATACTGAAGACCAGAGAGATTTCTTCAATATGGTCACATGGAGAAGAGGATCAGATAAAGGCATCCAGTAATCCGAGGTCTTTCTTGGAGTGCAGACATGAGCTTTAGTTTTAAATAAATGAAGATGGGGGCAGNAGGTGAGANGNATGTATAATTAAGCAGTCTTGATCAAAGTGTGGACTTCCCAATCACTGTCCCAGCTACAAAGTGGTCCTTACTGCTTGAGGGGGCAAGGCAGTTGTCCTGAGATACTTACTTCTGCTGCTTGAGGGTGAGGGCCTGGCCATCATGGATAAGTGCCTTTGACCTTAGGCATGAAGGCTCTGCAGTCTTGGAATCAAGACTCTTGACTCAAGAGAAAATGCTAAGAAAAGTAATTTACCTCTGTGCCCTTAGCCAAAGCAAGGGAGACAGGCAGACTCCCAAGGAGGGTACAGATTTCAGGCCTTCTGCTCTAGATAGAGTATGGGGCTAAAAAGGACTCCGTGGTTTTTAGCAAAACATCTGGTAGGTACCTGCTTTAGTACCAGTTAAATAAGCCAAACCTGTGTTAGTAAATGCTATATTAGTAATTAGAAAAATCATAAATCCAGGGACTTAGAAGATCAGAAAGGACTCTGTATTTATTGTTGTTCGCTACTGTGCCAGAAACATGGGCAAGCAAGCTTTGAATCAAAGGCCTGGAGCACAGTAGTCCAGCGCGCTGCCTCAACCCCACACAAGCAGCCTAGGACTCTGTATTTAAAAACAATGGATCCACGTAGTAGGAGATTTCATTTATTTCTTGAGGAATCCAGAGGTGCACTGTGTGATTGAAACTGGTCTTCTTCTGCCACCAAGTGTTAGCACACACTTCTAACCCTGCAGGTTTTTCAGTTTAAATCACAGAGACAGGAGATCATTCTATGAGAAAAATAAATCTAACAGGATTCATTATGAAAAGCATGGAGGTATGCAAACTACAGACTAAGAATGTCAAACAACTTGGGGAAAACTCAAACACCCTGCATTTACTATTTCACAGAGTAATTCACTCACATTTTCTGAGGCCAAATTTATTTGGTTTTTTTTTTTAAAAAATTACACAGTACAGTGATCATCAGAATAGCTCATTTTAATAGTATCAATATACCCAGTACAATATCGTGAAATGAAGATAAT
Organism: Neotoma lepida; assembly: GCA_001675575.1. Taxonomy (NCBI): domain Eukaryota; kingdom Metazoa; phylum Chordata; class Mammalia; order Rodentia; family Cricetidae; genus Neotoma; species Neotoma lepida. The sequence continues at coordinate 165,570 of LZPO01076007.1, read as the reverse complement.
GCAAACCTCACATGTACATAATAAATTTCTCCTCTTGTTAGAAAGTATATAATTTCCAAGAAAAACCTTCGGCTTCCCAGATCTGTCCTTTGCCTCACTCAGCTCTGTTGGTGCAGGGGAATCTCCACACCAGGAGAGTCAAGGGAGAGTTTCTGTATTTCTAAACTTCCAAACCTAACACACAGAACTTCCAGCTATCCCACTGGGCTTTGGTTACTTTTAGTGTGTATTGTTGCCTACAAACAGGTGTCCTTCCAGAAGACAGGACTCCAGAGGCCTAAGGACTGCCATACCCCACACTGACCACTCTTGAGGAGCATTCCTGGAGCACTCACGGCCATCACCAGGCTCTGCCCATGACGTCAATGAGATATTTTACCTTCCTAAACACATTATTACAGCTCCAACTTTTTCTTTTAGTTTAGTGTGGCTAATAGCTTTTCGGGTCACTAAAGAATGATGATGAGTAGATAAAAAGAGGAAAAGCTGACCTCTATGACTGCAGCTCCTCTAGTTAGCAGTAGGTGGACTGCCTATCCACCCTGCGGTCCCAGAAGTTTGCCTCTGCTAATCTACAGCTCTTCTCTGCCTGGCACACTGCTTTTTTTTTTTAAACCAATAATCATCAGTCCCAACAACAGTACCACCAGTATCTTGGGAGTGTTCCAGTATCACACCCAAAATTATTTCCAGATGTCCTTCAAGCATGTCAAGCCAAAATATGAAAGACAGGGGCTGGTGAGATGGCTCAAGGCCACGTGTTGCCACGTGTGATGACCTGAGTTTGATACCTGGAACCCACGTGGTAGAAGGAGAGGATGGACTCCTATAAGTTGTCCTCCGACATCCACATGTGTGTGCACCATGACATCTGTGTACTTGCATGTATACATGCACACAAGTAAATAGTATGATAAAAACANTTTGAAATAATGCCTTGTGAAGTTTCTCCTGGACACTAAATGAGCACACTGTAAGGAATGGAATGCTTTGGGGCCTCTGAAGCCAATGGCTTCCCCTCACTCCTGCCTTGCCGTGGGCCCCTGACACGCTCATCACTACTTTTTACTAACTCAGTTCACCAGAGCTATCTTTCATTGGAACCCACCAAAACCCTAACCAGTGGAGTAAGANCCCTCGACATGACAAGGAGAGTTCACTGCATCCTAGGGATGTTACGGTCAGCTCTGCTCACAAGTCCATCAGAAAAATCACTGGCTAAAAGAATATTGGAAGCTCACTCTTCACCTCTGAAACACATGAAAAGACACATTAAGTGTTGTGCAAACCTCCCCAACTGTGGTACAGATCTCTGATTATGGCACACATTCTAAATCTCATTTACTTTCTTATACTATTATAAAGTCCTTATAGTTATATACTTTTTTATATGCTTAAGTCATTACTTTACCATAACTGAGNTAAACATTTCTCTATTATAGACATTATTTCTTTCTTTCCTTTTTTATTTTTTGAGACAGAAACTCTTTTGTAGTATTAGTAATGTTTCCATAAATATCTTCATGCACAAAGAATTTCCTTTTAAGATTATTTTTGAGATTATTATAGGATTAGTACTATTTTAAGATTATTTATGATAATATCAGCAACAAAGGCATCTTGGTTAAAGAATACACATTTAAATTTTTTATTTCTACATATCATTTCATGTGTGTGTTTTGTCTGCATGTATATATGTGCACCATGTGTGTGCCTAGTGTCCATGGAGGTCAGAAGAGNACATCAGATCCCCTGGGACTGGAGTTACAGGTGGTTGTGAGCCATCATGTGGACCAGGAACTGAACCAGAGTCCTCTGCAAGAGCAATAAATGCTCTTACCTGCTGNGCTAGCTCTCCAGTCTCAAGAATAAACTTTTTAAAATGTGTTTCAGTGCTGGCTACATTTGACAACTTAAAGAGCTATTAATAACCTTTGCTGTCCTAGCACCAAGAATTGACCTGTCAACTGTTGCTCTTGAATGCTGTGACTGGCAGTAGAGACTGACTCCACTGTTCTAAAAGGCAATCTGGGAGATTCTGAGAGCGCCAGACCTCAGAATTCTACCTCAAACACTTAGTTCTCTGGGATGATGACAACCTCCCCGAGAAAGGGGAACCAACCAACTCACCAAGGGAGAGGGGTCTAGGTTCCCATAAAGGGAACTAGGATATGAAGTTTTATCTCTGGCCAGGTGTGATTACATATCTCAATCCTGAAGCTCAGGAGACTCAGGCAAAAAGACCCCGAGTTTGAGGCCAGCCTGGGCTACACAGTGAAGCCCTGCCTCAAAAATGAACAAAGTTTCATTACTTTCATTCTGTGGGATCATATATATATATATATATATATATATATGTCTAAATCACACAATTACTTTACAATTAAAATAACTTTTAAAGCTAAAAAAAAATAAAGTGCTTGAAGTGATTTGCATCCCACACGTAAGTGCTTCTCCCTTTTACCTCTCATCTGCCTAAATAACACTAAAAGCTGTGGCTAAAGCCAAGGAGAGTTCATTTTAGGTTCAACTTGATTGGATTACCGGACACCTCGGAAGCTGCTGACATATCATTTCACCGCGGTGCAGGAAGGAGTTTCCCGAGGAAAGTAACACNTAAGTCGGCCTGGAGTAGATGGGACGTACAGATGGATACCAAACAGGCCATCAGAGGCCTCGCCTTTTATGTAAACTTTCAGTTCTCTGTGGTCAACCACAGTTTAAACGCAGTAAATAGAAAATTTGAGAAATGGCTTCCCTGGCGGTATAGACCTGAAATTCTAATGCCTAGGAGGTTAAAGGAAGAGGGCCATGAATTCAAGACCAGCCTGGGCAACTTAGTGAGACCCTACCTCAAAATAAAAAGGAAGGTGAGGGCTGACACTAGAGCTGACATTAGTGGACAAATATTCCAGGGATAGATATTGCACAAGTCTTAAATTGCGTACCCTTCTGAGCAGCAAGAGACTCTGTCTACCCTGCCCCACCCTGGATGGGAATCAACCCTTTGCCAGCATAGCCACATGGTATACAGGGCCCTCCCATTAGCCACTCAGTACATCCCAGCTATCAGACCAGCCCTCGCATTTACATAATTCTTACTTTTACATAATAATGGCCCCAAAGTGCATATGCCAAAGATAAGCCATAGTACACTTACCATTTCTTTAAGTGAGTGAACACATATGGGGAAAAGAACATATATAGTGATTAGTATTATCTGTGGTTTCAGGCATTTCCTGGGGGCCTTGTTATAGTTCTTCCATGGAGACGAGAGAGGCTACTGCAATTTGTGTCTATAGATGAAGTCTTCTAATCTATACAGAATGCAATTTGATTTCAAGTCTATACACCATTNGAGCAGGAACTTTCCATTTTGATTACCAATCTAGGCTTAAGCAGCAAGTCCCCAGCATGCACTAGATACAGAATAAATATTTGATTTGAAACAGATGTTCCTCATATATAGAAATGAATTTGAATGAACTGAAGTTGGCTGGTGGGAGGGCAGAACAGGAGACCAAGAATAAGACAGGTTCTTAGATACAGAGTTGGGACTTTGAAACTCAAGGATGTGACCTCCCTGACATTTAAACCTTCTGAGTCTCATGTCTCTTTCCTCAGTTCTGTGCAACTAAGTGCCAAGAAATCACATCAGAACAGTCTGAAAGGTTGAAAGCGACATCCNGGGACATTTAAGCATCCCTTTGGTAAAGGTCACTGGGTGCTCCCACTGTAAGTTAATATTGTAAAGACAAAGCAACATTTTGAAGTAGGGGAATTACCTTTACCACTGATTTGTCACTCTGGGATTAAGTGGGAAACCACTTGGAAGAAGGCGATCCATTGGAGGCAAAACAAGAAAGATAATGAGTGAAGAAGTAAACGGTCAGTCTACAGGCTCTGCAGGTTGTTATTCAAGGCTTCAAAAACTATCACTTACAATAATCATTTTACCTAACGTACTTTGTAACCATGCCTTATGTAGATATTGGCGAATTTTTAACATAGCTATCAAAATACGCAAGATATCTTTTTCAGGACATCTTTTTAAGAGTAGTTTGTAGAAAGCTCCTAAGCACAGGACAGATCAGCCAAACCCATGTTCTAAAGAACAAAAGGGACACTGAGAACAGAGCATGCTAAACTTGCGGGGTTGGGGTTATACATACTAATAAGCATGAGCTTCATTTACAGAGCTACAAACGAGTCTTAGCAGGAGCAGAGGGNAGCACTGAGAGCTGAAGGAGGCAGACGCTCTCAGCAAGAAAGCAGCGCAACTGAACTCTGGCGCCATCTGGAGGCTCCTCCTGGGAGGAATCGCAAAAGAAGCAGCAGCCGTCAGGGGTGTCAGTGTGCACCCCACAGCCCTTCGGCAAATCAGGCGCGGCTGTAACAGCCTCCTAGGAACACCGAGATCTTTAGCACCCCTGAATTAGAACTGAATTGACCTGGAGTTCCAGGAACAAGAAGGTTAGGGTGCCCNAAAATAAAAAAACGTCACACTCCCAACCATGCTGAAGCCTGGTGTGTCCTGGAAAAAAAGTCCAATGATACAAACGTGCACTCACCTTCTTCCTGAGCATTGGTGCTTTTGACAGTTTCATAAAGGTCAAGTGAGGCTTAAAACTTCTGTTTTCACCTGCCAGGATGCCTTTTTCTTGAAATGTTCTTTTTGCAGTCTCTGAAGAAAATAAAAAGAACACAAAATGCTACTGTAACACATAGTTATCTTTAGTTATTGAAGGGCTGACTCAGGAGATGGCTATTTTATTACAAAGGAGATCATATTACAGTTTCTAAGTTTGTGTTCCTATGGGTTCTGTGTGCNTGTGTCTACATGTGTATGTGTTTCTTGTGCTTTTTTTCTTGGTTTTCATTTTTGTTTGTTTGATTTCTGTTTGTTTCCTAAAGAGAGGAAGAAAGAAAGCATGGAGTTGAAAAGGTCAAGAAGTGGGGAGGAGAAACCATGCTCAGAATACATTGCATGAAAAAAAATATTTTCAACTAAAAAAAAAGCATGAAAAAAGAAGATAGCTACTTGGTATTTCTTAGACAGAGAGAAAGAAATACAATGAGTGTGACAATAAGTCCAATGACAGTTAAGCTTCCAATAAGTGAAAACGTGCAATATAATCCACAAAACACTGATGTGACAAGGGAGCACCTCACAGAAATAAAGCCCGTGTTTTCCGGGATGACACTGCCTCTCACTGACCATCTCGGTGATTTCATTATGGTCTAGGAAAGGACCGGCTGGTCTGCTGTCACCTTTCGTACCTAAAATTTCTGAGCAACATGAAACAAAGAGCCCTCCCTAACCAAATAACGGGTCTTGGTCCAGTGGGTTAAATGACTTGTTCTGCAAGCATGGAGACCTGAGTTCAATTCTCTATCACCCATGTGATAAAGCTGGGCATGGGTGAACATGCCTGGAACACACACGCACACACCTCACCCCTGCACTGTGGGCAGAAAAACATGGTTCCTGAGAACTTGCCAGTCAGCTATTCCAGCTGAAATATGCTTCAGTGACAGGCCCAGCTGCAAGGCAGTAAAATGGAGAGAACAGGGAAAGACACCGGACATCCTGCTCTGGNCTCACCTGTGTGCAGCCACATACTCATGTACACACGTACACACGTACANACACACACACACACACACACACACACACACACACACAAATCCATCCTAAAACAAGGAACAAACACTGAGGGCTAAGCCTTTTGATCGCTCCAGTTTAAAATCTTGGGTGTACAGGAAGAGAACCCCAGATGGAGCCCAGCAACTTTCCAGGGTGAGCAAAGAGAAGAACAAGAAGAGAGGAAGATAGCTAGGGTTCAGAGAGCAGAGCACTTAAGGCATGAGACCCACATCAAGGCCAAACTCTAGGGATCTGCAAAACATTCCCCAGAATGCTCAGTCTAGTGCTGATGGTACATTTGCACAGGGAAAATGCCTGGGGCTGGGAAGCATGCATTCCTAAGGACCGGAAGTAGCAGCATCAGTGTTTACACAAGTCAGAAACGCTTCCTCTTCCATTAGCCAAATGGGCAATCCTCAAGGAGGGGCTTATGAGTCATGAAAGCAGAAAGGGGACTATGAGGGAGTGAACAAGACAGCAATGAAATGTATGTGTCTTGAAAGCAGAAGGAAGACTGTNGGGGGAAGGGGTGAAGTACTGAGNGAGAGGGATGAGGAGGNCGGAGATGGTGGAGGTACTAAACACNGANCTGGCCAGTAACTATGAAGACATGAACTATATAGCATCCTGAACCAGCAACTCTACTTTAAGAACACAAAGGTAAAAAGAAAATATTGGTACATAAAATTCTACATAGAAAATACTGAAACAGTATCCTGAATTAGCACAGACAGGATATAATCTCCACCAATAAAGGTATGGATGATAAATTACCATACAGCCATACTGGAAAGACACAGCTAGCAAAAAGAATGAATTAGAACTTCCCTGACCTCTGGGCAGTTTAATACTGCTGTCAGTACACAAGCCACAAGCTAGAACATGCAAACAGGAAGGCAGAATTCCTTGTCCTATATGTGAAAAACTCATACTCATGAAGGACTGTTAATAAACACTCTTTCAATTTATCTTTATCCAAAGTGGCTTGAGGGAGGGTTGATACAATTAAGTAAATTCAAAGGATAAAGTTGAACCACAAAAAGCAGTGCAGAGGAGACGGGTCAGCGGGTAAGAGCACTTGCTGCTCAAGCATAAAGACCCAAGTTCACATCCCCTGCACCCACAGAAGTCCAGCGAGGATTCTACCCCCTGCTGTTGGGGGCAGAGGCAAGAGGGTCATCCAGGAAAGCTAGGCAGCCAGACAAGCCTTAAAATAGTGAGCTCCAGGTTCAGTGAGAGTCCCTGGTTCAAGAGAATAAGGTGGAGAATGATGGGGTAAGTCATCTAATACCTCCCTCTGGACTCTACATGTGGGCACACAGGTACACATGTACTGGCATGCATACACACATGCACATCTCCCACATGAGTCCATGCTCAANACAGCCTTCCTTTCATTAGTTGTGGAGAAGGAAGTGGGGTTGAGCTGGCCTAAATTCTACTCTGCCCATGTTTCACCCCACAATCCTGACACTGAACTCCTGAAAAAATGAAAGATGTTGGGCCAGCAAGATGTCACCAAGCTTGGAGAGAACTGACTGCTACAAGTTTCCTCTGTCCTCCACATATGTACTGTGACACACACACAAACACACACACACACACACACACACACACACAAATTAAAAAAAGAATAATGAAGGGTTTTTCTATGCAATAACAGTATGCTTAAGTTGTAGACACCAGTTTGGTTGGAGACCAGAAATTACAAATGATGCATATAATAAAAAAATTACTTGGATGAAAACATAGTCTAGCATAGCAACACCCTCCTGAATGTTTCTTAGTGTAAGAGTTGAGATTTTTGGCCAAAGAACTTAAAATAAAACAGATACATGAGATTATATCATCTTTCCTAAGAAAATGAAGGACCTTGCTGTAATAATAGGCCCATGTGAAAATAATAAAAGACTATGGCTATAATTCAGAGACAATAGCAGAGTTCCAAACAGAAACACCTGAATAATCACCTTACTATAAAATCACACAGACATATTTACTAATGCAGCATTCTAAGTGATGAGGCCTAAAGTCTTTGGATTTTATTCTAAGCATAATGAGGAAATTAGGGGTGGAGACTCAGCAAGAACAATTTCTATGTGACAATAACTGTCTTTACTCATCTATATTTTATGTTAATATTATGATCCCACCCCCTTGAGGCCACCCTGTGTCCTGACATAGAAGCCCCTTCTTAAGGAAAAACTCCGCCCCTTTCTCTCTCTCTCTCTCTCTCTCCTCTTCATCTCTCTATTATAATAAATCCATTTCCGAGTGGATGTAGCATCTGGGTTGTGAATGTCCACTGGCCACCTGCCACCATGCCCACATGGAGTGGGTCACTTGTCAGCCCACTGCTGCATCTGCCCAGCATGCCAGCATGTTTTCCTTCAGGCACAGGATACCCCTCTCCTGTGTCCCTGCGTAATAATTCATAACNTTTTGAGTAGAGTANAGTAAGCATTCTGAAATTCCAGACTATTCTAAGAACTCTTTCGTCTTCCCTAGACTGTATTTTTGTTGAAAAGGCCACTCATGGACGGACATAATATGTTGGGTAGGGCTTGGAAAGAAAGTACCTGGGTCTTCCTTCAGTCACCATGTGGTATCCACTGAGACCTGCACCATGCTTGATTTCTGAAGCTAGGTTGTAGCAGGCTTTTTTTGGGCCACCAACCAGCTCCGAAATTATGACACAGAGGTTTATTAGTTATGAATGCTCGGTCTTGTCTTATGCTTGTCCTACTAGCTCTTATAACTTATTTTAACCTGTTTCTCTTCATCTACAACTTGCCTCAGGGCTTTTTACCTTTCTTTCATTCTGTATGTACTACTACTCCATGTCTGGCTGGCTGGAGGCTGCCTGGTTGGCTGACCCAGAGCGGCACCCTCTCTCTCTCCCTCATTCTCATTTCTCTCATCTTGAGCCTAGATTCTTCCTCCTACTTATTCTCTCTGCCTGCCAGCCCACCTATCCCTCTACTGCCTAGCTATTGGCCATTCAGCTTTTTATTAGACCAATCAAGTGCCTTAGACAGGCAAAGCAACACATCTTTATATTGTGAAACAAATGCAGCATAAACAAATGTAACACACCTTTACATAGTTAAAGTAATATTCCACAACACTAGGTCCTCCTTTCCCACACACCAGGACTTTGTATGGTGTCTATCTCTCCTGGCCCAACAGAACAAGCAGCTACAGAACTGTCCGAGGCCCTTCACTGCCTTCCTACAACTCTTGAACACAGGGAAGAAACAAAGTATTGAGGACTGAGGGGGTTGGAGCGGAACACAATGAGGCCATCTGGAATAGGATATGACATCATACTTTCATTTCCTCTCTACTGATAGCTGGGAGTGCAGGGAAATCTGGCTTTGCTGCCTTAGTACACCTCTCCAGGGATCAGAAGCTCTAGCCTCTGGGGTTTTCTGCTGTTTTAATCACAAGATGATGGCAGGGAGAAGTCATATCTTTGCTTGGCCTCTAACTACATCTACAACTGTATATTCTTCTAACATCAGGTGCAGAAAAAAACTGATTACAGTGACATTGCTGTCAAAACCACAATGCCTTTCTCTATCTTTTTCACTGTTTCTCACGCAGATCACGTGGTGGAAGCGGGATGGGGGAGGGGAGACAAGCAACAGGAGACAGGAGGAGAAGCTTCAACACTACCTCACGTTGTCCAGCTGTGTGATGAAAGCCTTATTGTGGTCGTTTGCTTTTTAAATGCTTTCTAAATGCTAGTGTATGCGGTGACACCTATTCTGATCATGTTATGTGAATTTGGGACATGTATAAAAACCCTTCTCCTAGTCACTGCCATCACATGGCTCTTCTTCCATCTTCTGCAATAGGAAAGAGTATCCAACAAAACACTAAAAGACTGGGAAAACAGTGCCTGTTAGCTGCAAGCAGAGACTGCCACGTTGGCTGACTGAAACAGGGAAGGAGTTCATGTAAGAAATCTGGAGAGGCCAGGAAGCGTGGAAGGCTACGAAGTCAAGAAGATGCCCCAAGATCTATGGAGCCCAAGACAGCCAAAAACTCTTCTCCTGACCACTGAGTGCCATAGCAGGACCACTGAAGCCAGACTGCCTCTAACCAGACACGAAGTTTAGAGGAATCCATACAAAGGGCAGCCAAAGCAGAAAGCCCAGAATCCAGCAAGAGTACATCATGAGACAGTCAAAGTATATTCACAACAATTACTATCCTCCACTGTAATTCCACTTGGGCTCTTTCTATATTGACCCATTCTTGGCTGTTAGAAGACTAGCCAGAGCTGAAATATTAGGCTGAATTACACAAAAGTGTTATTTTCTTAAGTCAAAACTACTTGAACATTGGCAAAGCCCTATGGCTTAACCATACCTGGGTGGGCTAATGTACTCAACACTCAAAGTTTGACCCAGGGGATTCAGGCATAACTTGAAGATTGGGTTCTCAGTCTTTACATTGTAAAGAATTATCACTTAGAAGAATTATCACCCAAGGAACAGATCCAGCAGAAAGATGTGGACACACAAAGCCACTTGCTGATTTTATTTACTGTGCACATATCCTGGGCACATAGGTGCAGTATCTCCTGAAGGCATGTGCCCAATACACAGGACTCCCAGTACTGTGAATTACCAGGAACTGCAGTGGACAGAAAGGACTCTAGTTAACAGAATCCACAGAGAGGCAGGAGGCATCTGAGCTACTCTTTGCTATCTGCATTAGCTCTTTACATATTACTTTATTTGATAGAACAATCAAGGGCAATTCAAGAAACATTTTTAAATTTACTGGTTTTAGTTACATCTCATTTTGACATAACCTCTCTCAGAACTCTCTAGGCCTAAAATCTTTGATGATATTTATTCACAGTACTCTTAAATATTTGTCACAGAGCACATTTAATTTTCATTAGTGTTTTCTAGGTGTATAGAAACAAGGGAAAGGAATGTCTTCTTTCTGAGGGGTATTGATTTTGTTCCTAATAGCAGCATAATCTATTGCCTAGCCTGAGTATTGGGTAGTGATTATACATATATCACTTTTAAGATAAAAGTTTCCACTGTGTGGAAATTACCTGTCATTTTCCATCTATGTTAACTTTTATTCCAGAGGGGAACTCATGAATAACTAAAGAGGCTGTCAGTTCTTCCTAAGTAACACAGAAATTCCTTCAAGCACTAAATTGAAAATACACAACAAATATATCAGGCATCCTTCAAACATCAACTTTGTGTGCTTCCTAAATAATATAATTTATCTCAGAGATAAAGGTGAAAAGAGTCGCTGGAAGAACAAGTCATATGAAATATGCTTTATGGAACGGTAAGATGTCTCAGTGGACCTGAAGGCATTTGCACCAAGTTTTGACAACTGGAGTTCAAGCCTGGGAGCCACATGGTGGAAGGCAAGAACAAACCCCTGCAGGTTGTCCTCTCTGTGCACACACACACACAAATTCAATCAAATGTTTAAATACATTTTTAAAATACTAGAAGCCCTTGCTGAACATTAAAACAATTTAATAAACAACACTTTGATGAACCTAATAAACATACTTTTATCTTTTTTTTAGATTTTACATATTTATCTTTATATGGATTTTATTAAAATTAAGTCTTTAAAATTGTGGCAGCAATAAATTAAAGAAGTCACTAAACATTGTTTCAAAGGAAACTATTAAACTGATTTTAACAGAATCCTCTATTTTTAATTACATTGCCTTTTCTGCAAACCACATATTTCCCATTCTTCTCTTCTAACGTTTCTTAAGGTTGTGTATATGATAACACTGTAATGGGACCTTAGGAATTAGGGTCCCTGACAGAAATATCACGCTAAGAATGAAAGCAGCCCAGCCCAATAGCCCAAGCATCAGGAGAATGACTCCTCTCCTCCCAGGGGAAACATACCTCCCCGCAGTTCCCGGACTGGCACACTGACACCCAGCACACACGTCCTAGCTTTGCTTTCACCTTTTCTATACTTTATAGCACTTCTATGAGGAGGCAGATCAGATAAAGAATTGTTCTCTCCACAATTTTGTGTAAAACTGCAAATACACTCATTTTTATACACATATACTTAGGTATGTGCATATGTGTGTGTAGGTACACATACAGGCATGTGTATATATGCAGACATACATACATAATGGCTTTTCCTCTTAATCTAAGCCTGTTTGGGGACCCAGAGCCAAGCTTTACAGCCAAGGGTCAGGGAAAAAAAAAAGCACATAGGATGTGTCTCCCAGTTGGAGAACAACTATTTTAGAGGAATCAAATTTACAGGGAATAAACTTTTTGATTTGTTTATGTCAGAATACAAAATAATGGCTTCATTATGATATTTTCATCTTCATACTAACATTATTGTAATCTAGTCTCATTTTCTACCTTTTCCCTTCCCCACCCTTCCTCCTTCCCTCAGGCTGGCCCCCTGCATCCCCACAGTGGTCTCTCCTATTCAAATCACACAAATTCTATTCCTGGGGTGGTCTGAATNAGAATGCCCCCCATAGGCTCACCTATTTCAACAGTTGGTGGCACTGTGTGGGGAGGTTTAGAAGACAAGGCCTCCATGAAGAAAGTATGTTGCTAGAGGTGGGCTTGGAGAGTTTAAAGACTTGGCCCTTTCCAGCTCCCTCTCTCTGCTACGTGTTTGCCATTGAAAATGTGAGCACTCCATTTCCTGCTTCAGCCCCCATGCCACCTGCTGCCATTTCTCCTTGCCATGAAGGACTCTTATCCCTCCAGAACCCTAAGTTCAAATAAGCTCTGTCTTCCTTAAGATGCCTACTAAGTACAATTACTCTCTTCTGTTCCTCCACCTGCCCTTGAAGTCTCTCCCTCTGCTGCTGGTTTTCTTTGTTATACAAAAGCTTTTTAATTTCACTCAATCCACTGCTCAGTTCTTGGGATTGGAGCTATTGGAGCCCTTTTCAGAACATCATTACCCATGTGCAGATCTTGAAATGTTTTGCCTTATTTTTCTCCAGCCCTTCAGAATTTCAGGTCTTCTTTAGGGCCTTTGATCCATTTTGGTTTTGCACAGCATAGCAGGGATACAGCTGTACTCTTTCACAAGTGCCTAGCTAGTTTTCCCAACACCAGATATTTAAGAGGCACTCTTTTCCCCAAATGTAGGTTTTTGGTACCTTTTCAAGATTAGGTAGTTATAGCTACGTGTGTTTTGATTCCTTGATCCCCTATTCCATTCCACTGAGCTCCAAGTCTGTTTTATGCTTGGATCTTGCTGGTTTTGCTACTATGATTCTGTAGCATATTGTAAGATCAGTATTGCAATACCACAACCAGCCTTGTTTCTGCTTAGGATTGCTTTGGGTATTGGAGGGGGTCTTTTGTGCTTTTGTGAATTTCAGGCTTTTTTTCCTAGTTCTGTGAAGAATGTCACTGGAATTTCGCTGAGAATTGTGTTGAATCTACAGGTAAGCTTTGGTTTCTAAAAAGCCATTTGTACAATGTTAATTTTGCTGATCCATGAGCATAAGAAGTCTTTGAATCTTCTAGTGTCTTCACTCCTTGGTTAGGTTTATTCCTAGGCTGGGGGTTGGAGTTTTCTTCATTTTGTTTTCATTATTGTTTGATTGTGTGAAGCTATTATGAATGTGGTTTTTTTCCTGATTTCTTTCTCTGCAAGTTCATTATTAGATTACATATTTCTAAAAAGTGTCTGATCATTTTGTTTTATTTGGAGAAGGGAATTGTTGCTGCTGTTGAGACCTAGTATTGTGTAGATCAGGCCAGCCTGGAACTCTGCAGGAAGATCGTGGAGTGCTGGCATTACCAGAACATGCCACCATGCCTCAGGCAAATGCCACCATGCCTCAGGCACATGCCACCATGCCTCAGGCAAATGCCACCATGCCTCAGGCACATGCCACCATGCCTCAGGCAAATGCCACCATGCCTCAGGTACATGCTACCATGCCTCAGGCACATGCCACCATGCCTCAGGCA
>LZPO01076007.1:126262-137328 GCA_001675575.1 Neotoma lepida | reverse complement strand
CCATTTCTGCCTGCATACTGCATGTTTCCTGCCATGACAATAATGGACTAAACCTCTGAAACTGGAAGCCAGCCCCAATTAAATGCTTTCCTTTATAAGTGTTGCCGTGGTCATGGTGNCTCTTCACAGCAACAGAAACCCNAACTAAGACAATACTATTTCATTATTCATCAAGAAACTTCTAAGCCAGATGTGGTAGCATAAGTCTGTAAACAAAGCACTCCGGAGGCTGAGACAGGAGAACTGCAAATTTGAAGCCAACCTGGACCACACAAAATCTAGAGCACAGTAAGACCTTGACTCAAAAAATTAAAATTAAAATTAAAACAAACAAAAAGAAATTGCTAACCAACAAAAATTACCTGTGTAACTCAAAGTGCTGGGGCTACAGCTCGGTGCGGTGGTAGAGCACTTGCCTGCTGAGTATGAGGTTCTCGATTGCACTCCAGTACCTCAGGGAAAAAGAGGGCTACAACTCAAAAACTCCCCTGCTTACTAATGTGTTACTACTGATACATCCCAAAACAACCTACTACATACAAGAGCTTTGCTAGGTTGTGGGAAGTGTTCAAAACTTTTTGTCTTTATTTGTTTCTGGGGGTGGCATTTTGAGGCAGGCTCTCATGTGGAGAAGGCTGNCTCTAAACTTCTGGTCGCCCTGCCACCACCTCTCAGGTGTCAGGATAACANGCATGCACCTGGCCTGTGTTTGACAGAGTAAGTAAGCAAGCACTCTACCTGCTAAATCATGTCCCCAGCCCAAGTCCTAGGTTTTTTAAAATCAAAGTACTGCTTACTCAAACAGGACTTACTATTTACAATGCATTCTACAAAAACTTAAACAGGCATTCTCTCATAATACAATGTCATTATTAACATGATTAAAGTGATAACATGATAAAGTGTAAGTTTAACTGTATTTCCCCACTAGAACTAAATGTTTCTTATAGCTGTTTAGCCTATGTTCATTTATGACTACTTTGTGTTTCAAATCTTTATTCCCATTTATATTTTGAGTTAGACATTATCAAATTTTGCATGGTCTCAAATTCATGATCAATTACTTACATCTTGAAAAGAATTCTGGTGGATGCACCTTTTTATGAAAATAAAATTAAGACTCACTAGAGGGCAGCAATTGCTTAAAAAAGAAATGAGCATAGGCGGTATGGAGAGGGTTTTCAAACTTTCTTCTAATAAAACCATCACCGAATTATCCTGTTTGCCAAACACATAAGTGAGAAAATAGATTTTTGTAGTGCTTTCATATTTCTAAATTAATCTTCACACCAAGCTGTGAACTGATTCCATGTATGTATTTCATAGTCATGTTCTAATGATGATGCAAAACTGCAGAACTATATGTAGATGTCTGCACTTCTCCCTGGACCTCCATGTCCACATCCTAAGTCCAGTGTCCCTAACTGCATTCGGGGCCATAGGATATGTTGTACACACTTCGAATCAAATACTGCCTTTCACTGAGTTCTGTGAGGAAAAGCATTCACTCATAGAGCAGTCACATACCTACCCCAAACTGAGGGAATCCATGAATGAAGACATCCAGGCTGCACAGAACTATCAACTAAAACAGGCTATGACAAAGATAAGAGTTTTCCAGAAATAATGAATTCTGCAGACTCCTTGTAAAGGAAACACAGATGACCTAAATAGTGCAGGTTTTTAATTGTCTGGCTATCTACAACAAAGTATTTACCTAATGAGATGCTATTGATCCAAAGAAGGAGTCAGAGGGTCTCTTGGGGAATGTCACTATNAGATCCTTTTTAAAGCAGGGCATCTTCTCAAGAGTGCTTTGTGAAAGACTTCTTTATATTTAAATAAGGAGTTTATTAATTNAAAAAAACATATCCATGTAGAAACAGAATTCTGAAACTGAGTTCAGGCCAAAGGTTATATTTAAATTGAGATAGGACAACTATCTTACCAATCAGCAGCTACTTTGAGCTTAATACATTTCTTCTTCTCTGCTCTGAAGACACAAAAGGATCTTACATGATATCTACCCAAACCAATTCACAATTTTAAAAATGCCTCTGAAATGCCATCCACTCTATTGATTAATACTTGACTAAATCATAAGATAAGAAGGTAGACTCTGAAGAATAAAAATGAATATGGCATGGCAGCTGATAATCTAGATACCTAGCATACTATACAATATTGCATGGAGAACAAAAATGTTAACTTAGAAGCTTTTTTAAAAAATTGTTCACATAAAAAAAAATTGCCTCCCCAGAAAATTTCATCCATTTGGTTCTATTGAGATGCCTAACAGAGGCCACACCTGGGATCATACATCACTTAGAAGTTGACAGCTCTGGTCCTCCAGAATGTGGGCAGGCTACATGAAACCAGATGAAGACCTAAGAGAAAAGACTAGGCACAGAAGGACTTCTCTCCCCAGGCTGCCCCTGGATTTGGCCCAGAGCACAGACTCTTCCCTGGCTCCCTAGCCTACCAGTCTTTCCCATAGATTTCAGACTTACTAACACCCACAACCCTGTGAGCCAATTCTGTAAATAATTCTCTCCATATACAGAGCCACTTACATGGACAGAGCATGNATATCTGTGTATACACACCACACCTGTTCTGTTCGAGAACTCTGACTCATACCGTTCCAAACACACAGGCTGACACTCCTCCTCCTCAACTACTCCCCATCTGGGCCACATTTTTGGTTTGTCCTCTCTGAAAAGCATCAAAGTATTTGTTTTTTCTTATGACTGGTAGAGTGATAGGCTGAAATAAAACAAGTCAAACCTCTGCTTCTCTCTGCCCTTGAAGATTGCTGGCTTCCCATGGGAGGGTCTACTGTGTAGATCTACAGTCATCATAATGTGGCCAATTGTGAGCAACTACTGTATTTTGTTTTCCTTCTCTTAGTCTATCTTTTCCTCACTCTCTTCCCAANCCAAGCCTNGCTNCTCCTTCCTTCAGGATCCACATGGGCCAAGGCAGAAACACAAATAATCTGTTAGTTCCTCCTGGCTTTTATTTGCCAAAGGGCCCAAGCTTGAACTTAATACAACAAACTCCATAGAAGATAGCAAGGAATTCTCCACTCTAGTAATCAGTGACTTCTATTTAACCTTTAGGGAATCGGGGGACAGGGTGTGGAATGGAATACCATAGCACTAAGAATGACTGAGGCAAGTTGAGGCAAAAATTGTCCACCCTACCCCAGGAAAATGACAGCTCTGATGACAGACAGCTAAGAGTAAGTGCCTACTACATGCTGGGCCACATGCTAAGGGCTCTTGCTTGTGTTAGCACTATTTACTGGGACAGCAAGTTGAAGTCAGGCTGCTAACAAAAGGTAGTTATGCCATAATTCCAGAATCTTCACCTAGAGTCTCAACCTAGACTTTAGAATCGGATTCCAGAGTATTTTGCATAATTAACATATGCAACACATCTGTGTAACCAAGGAATATCACTGATAACGATGAAATGAAAAAACTCTGGATTAAGAATATTTAAACAAGCCAGGTNGTGTGGCACACCCCTTAACCCTAACACTCAGGGGGCAGAGGAAAGTGGATCTCTAAGAGTTCGAGGCCAGCCTGGTCTATAGAGTGAATTCCAGGACAGACAAGGCTACACAGAGAGAAAGTCTGTCTCAATAAACAACAACAACAAAAAAATTTTAAAGAATGTAGTGGAATGTGTCTGTAACCTCAGCACTAAGGCAGCCACTTGACACATCAAGTCTGAGGCTAGCCTATGTTACATAAAATAAAAAATTAAAAAACCCTCTGTGCAATGACTATCGATCAGGATAATCAGGATAAAGAATATTTCTTGAGAATCTCAATGCCTCCTTGGGCTCATCTATATTTACTCACAGTAGAGTAATAATTTGGAAAATAATATTCAAGAAAGACACATTACTCACATGTTTACTTCATCTTCATTTAATAATTGCATCACTAGCAANGTGATATGAAAGGAACCATCACCAACCATGGCTTTGGCCAGTCGCTTATCCTGCTGTAGTATCGTATTTTGCAAGACCTTAATTCCAGCTGTGATCTAATCACACATACAAACAAACAAACAAACAAACAAAAAACAAGATATAAGTAAGCAAAATTTTTGTAAGGCAAAAATTTAAATCAATAAGAAAAATAATCAAGCAATACCAAAATTAAAGTGTCATCAAGATTCTGCAACGAAATACATAACTGTCTGCTTGTTCTCACACTTGCTAGAGAGTTAACTGGGACAGCTTGATATGCTATATAAATGTAGAAAATCACAAAAATGTGTGTCCGTCTGCCAGGCACTGAGCGCAACATTCTTATTTTGCAGACTGGGTGGGAAAACTCCTCATGGCCACACATCCTTTTAGAAATGTGTCCTTGTAATATGGGTCTGACTCACTAATCACGACCAGGCCTAAGAAAAAAGCTTTATTCTTCCAGAGAAAGGTCAAATCAGCAGACAACATTCCATTTCTGTTAGAAGTAATATTTATTTGTCCCACGGTGAATTGTTGGACCTATTCCCCACTGCTTTTAAGATTCCCTAGGATAAGGGGAATTCCAATAAGAATGACTGCTGGCATTTTTTTTCCTGATTTGTGAGGGGTGGGGCGTAACCATGGAGACAGAGCTGAAGGAAATGCAAACTATGACAGTATGCATCCAAGGGAAAGCCTGCAAGTTGGGGCTGCTCATCTGTCATCCCTCTCAGTACCTGTTCCTCTGGAACAGGAAGAGGGATGATGTGTCTCCTTCCGCCATTCCCTGTTAGAGCCATAGATGTTAGTCAAGCTGTAAATGTCAGTGCACTGGACAGTAATCTGACGCAAAATAGCAAGCCCAGAGAAAGGCCTGAGAATTCATAAAAGCCTGGGGACAGCAGAATTATTAAGAGAAAAGGAAAAGCTGGGCTGGCAGTAGAAGCAGCATCCAGTAAAACAAAACAGAAAAGAGTTGGGGGGGTGGGCCACCAGGCCATGAGCATAGCAGGCTGTTCTGATTCTGGAGTTGCTGTGTTATCCTCAACAATGGCCCTATTATTTGTGGAATGTATTGAGCAAATCATGAGACATTGTCCTGGGACCTAGACTTTTTCCTTGAACCAGGCTCCAAGTCCACTGCTTAATTAGGCTTACTGGTTCTCCTTTATCCCTGTAGAGCCTGTTCTGAGTAAGAATCTTGTGAAGTCACTTTGGAGAAAATCTCCCATCCTTGGTATCCTGACCAGCTTCCCTGTGGCCTGGTGTTGACAGTGGTTCTGTCAAGCCACGTTTCTTCTTAGCAATGTTCTATCCACTGACCTTACCACTGCTCCCTGTTACAAATTCCCACCGTACTTTCTGTGGTCAGTACAAANCCCATCTCTCTCCATAAAGCCATTTCCTATATCCCATCCCCATCCCCATGGACCCTGATAAAGTGAAACCAATCTGGCCTTAAAATTGGTCAAGGAGATTAAAAAAAAATACTCTCAACTTTGCTTAAACTGAAAAAAAATCAGCAAAATTTGAAACATAAATTAACCTCAGCCAATCATAAGCGCCCAACTAACATACGATGATTATGTGATTAGGGCGTTCCAACAAGATAAACCATAAAAGGCAACTTCGTAAGTGCAATTTCTTTACTATACTGCCCGTTTTTCCTATAAATACCTGCCTCTGACACAAGGAAATTAGAACACTAACCCTCCTTTAAGTCTGGTGTNCCCAATTCATGAACTGTTCCTTACTCAAACTTGAAAATGTTATTGTGACCAAGATTTTCCTCTGAGAGTTTAGTGGCAGAGGTGGAACTCAGAGGAGACTCCAGTGACCTCCAGGAACACTGAGGAGCCAACTAAAGGAAGGGACCAGGTCCACTATAGTTCCAGCAGGTGGAATACGCCAGAGCAAAATACTGACCACTCTTCAAAAGCTGCTTCTGGGGACCTGACAAACAGCTGAATGGCCTATGCGAGCTACTCCCATTGTCTTCCCACAGAAGACTGAATGGCCTATTATTCAATCATGTAAGCAGGAAAACAAATAGATGACTCACTCTCTGATTGCAGTGCTAGATTAGGAATCTCGCTCGTTAAACANTGTCATTAAAAACA
Organism: Neotoma lepida; assembly: GCA_001675575.1. NCBI lineage: Eukaryota > Metazoa > Chordata > Mammalia > Rodentia > Cricetidae > Neotoma > Neotoma lepida. The sequence continues at coordinate 131,220 of LZPO01076007.1, read as the reverse complement.
CAGCTTGAGTATTTCTCTATTTAATTCTATAAACTTCGTTATTACAAAAAAAGGGAACTTTGCAAATAAATAAAAAACATCACACACCAAAGTTAAGCAGACTCAAAGGAGTAGTATTTCTTACTGGCACTGAAATGACTTTTATGGATGTTTGTCAGAGGGCTTGGTGACCTGCAGAGAAACAGAAGATTGAACTGCAGCCAAACAGCTTAAAAGAACAGTAAGAACAAGATGAGGACCAGNTCAGACCATGAGGAAAGGCACCTGCCACCAACCCTGAGGACCTGAGTGCAATCCCCATGATCCACATGGTAAAGAGAGCAGACTCNTACAAGTTTCCTCTAGTCACCAGATGTCCACACACACACAAACTAAATAAAATGTTATAAAAATAAATAAATAAGAAAAAGAATCCAGAGTCTCCTGTCCTTGTGACTAAAAAAAGCTGTAGGGGCAAAGAAAAAGAGGTTTTCCTCTCAAGTCTCATCTCAAGAGGTCCTAAACCAAGAAACCCTGTGCCTACAGATTTCTGTCACCATTGTAGAGTTACACTCAAAGAAAAGACTGTCTATTATGCTATCAGTCTTCCAAAGAAACTACGCCTTTTGGTAGAGACATATCTCCATTAGGTGAACCCTTGGGGTCTCCACCATTGAAATAAAGGCGAATGCTGGGGGGCTACTACGTTACTTCCAGTAACACACTTCAATAAGCATGGGCAAGCACAGCTCAAAATCAGTGGGAAATCACGCACACACTACTGGAAGGACACCAAGTCCACCCTCCCTGCTTTACATTCCACTATGGTAAATTAACAAACCCCTCCGTATAAAGAAAGTATTTCAGCGGGGTGGGTGGGGTTCAAATCAAATCCAGAGAATCTCTGCCTGACCAGTTCACACGTGTGTGGCAGTGGGATGAAAAGAGCCTTCTACCCTGAGGGGACGCATCAAGATCTCTTTGGAGGAAGAAATAATTCCAGGGTTCCCTGACTCTCTAGAGTCTGAGGGCTACACTGTTCTTACAAACAGGAACTGATAAAANAGAAATCCAGACGTCTCTAAGCCCCCAGTCACTTGTGGGTTTCCTCTTCAACCAGCATAGGGAAAAGTCCAGGTATAAATATTCCAGTAGACTGGCCATTGCTTCAATTGCCCCACTCCCTAAAGTTGTAATAGTCCAAGGACTTTCACTAACTGTGTGGGGGTGGGTATCAAAACAAGGTCACATAATAGCTGCTACTAATTGATGCCTAAGGCACTCCAGTCCTTATTATGACATATTTGATTACACTATGGAAAGATATGTCACTGTGACTGGTTTAATAAAAAGCTAAAAGGCCAATAGGTAGTCAGGAGGAATAGGCAGGACTTCTGGACAGAGAGAGCTCTACACAGAATAAAGGTGGGATCCCCAGCCAGANGCACAGGGAGCAAGACATGCAGGAGAGGGAAAAGCCACAAGTCACGTGGCAGCACGTAGATGAATAGAAATGGGTTGATTCAGTGGGACAAACCTAAGCTATAGGCCAAGCTTTCATAATTAATAATAAGTCTCCATGTCTTTTTTTGTGAGCTGGAGGCCCGAAGAAAAATCCATCTACAAATTCTACCAGGTAAAAACCTAAGAGGAAGCAGAAGGCTTCTGTATACTTATCTGCAATAAATGAAATTGTAATTCCAAGATTCTTGGTGGTTCTGGGCCCTAACACTGTTACCTGATGTGCCTGCAAGTTCTAAACAGTTCACAGCAGTGGACCTCTGCTTTTCCTTCTGTGGTATTCCAGCTGATGAAAGCTGGTATTATTATTTATATTTTTTGCCTTTAATGATGAGCAGTACACACAGGCTATGCCATGTGGGTCACTAAAGGCCCATCTTATCTGTCTCAAGCATTACACTGTCAGCCCTGCAATTCATGGGAAAATTCATTACTTAATATGCAGAGAATCTGATACTGTGTTCCCTACCAAAATAGAATCTGAAAAACTCAGTTCCTTTCCTACAGCACGTACTCTACCAGCACCAAAGGCCACCATAGAAAAACTTCAGATCTATCAAGAAAAGGTCCATTACTTAGGTCACAATCTGACTNCAGGAGGAACTTTCCCCTCACACACAAGAGTAAAGACAACCCATGGGTTCCCCTGACTGCCAGCTCACAGATTACAGAGAGCTTTCTGTAAACTTGGAGGATCCTGAAGGTCTTGGTCCAAATTTCTTCCTGATGGTTTGCCCTTTATATCAACTTACAAAAATTCTGCCAGAACCTTCTCTATGAGAAGATAGCCAGGAACAAGCTTTAGGTCAAATAAAGTTGGCCTCATGCTCATCTTCGGCATTTCAGTGCAATGTCTTACATGGTGAGAAGGTTTTAGACCATGTGTGCCTTTGAATTATCCAGTCACTGTAAAACTAAAAATTAAAAACTGTAAAATGCTTTGAAGACTTTTATTTCCATGAAGCCACATGATACTTCTAATATAAGATTAACTTCAAACCTATGAAAATTTAAAAGCTAATCTAATCATGCAACATATTTCTAACTATGCTTTGATGCTTCCAATTAATTTATTGATTCCCTGATACCATCTTTAGACTTTTTAAATGCTTTTTATTCCTAATTACAATCTTTAAAAGACAAGAAAAACACTCCAGAATCTTTTGGGGAGGGTTGTTATTAAAAGAAACTAATTTTTACAGTCACTGCTTAAAATTCTACAAAACCATTAAACCTTATCCATCATCATAATCCCTCACCACTGGTATAACTGCACAAAGGACATTTTCAAACTTAATACTAACAGTCTAACTTAAATAGGACATTAAAAGAAACGTCCACAAATGAAAACTTCACTGAAATCTTAAATATCCTACTGACAGAAAAGCAGACACTCATCTGTTAAACATCACCACTAAGCCATAGTCTACAACGCCTAAACTAATGCAATTAGAAAAATCATCTTTATATCTTTGAAACCTTCTATTTGACTATAATACATACGTGTGTGTGTATATATATGTATGTGTGTGTTTAAAATGGCATNAATTAGCATGCTTCTACACGAGAGACATAAGTTATATTCTAATACATAGTAGAAAACTGTCTTTGACCTCATCTTGTGACATTGTTTTTAGAATTTTTTCAGGTTGTTAACATATCATTGCTGAGTCTGTTGCCTCATTAAGAGTTACTAGAATTTTATCAGTATGCTATCCAGGAGTTTGGGTATAGTTCACTAGTAGGGTACTGCCTAGCACACAAGATGACCTAGGTTTGATTTCTAAGACAAGGAGGAAAAATGCATGTGATATACATGCTACCTAACTTTTCTTTATAGCTAAATACTCTCAGGGGCTAGAGAGATGCCTCAGAGGTTAAGAGCACTGGCTGCTCATCCAGAGGACCTGGATCAGATTCCCAGCACCCACATGGTAGCTCACAGCNATCTTTAACTCTAGTTCCAGGGGCTATGATGCCCTCTTCTGGCCTCTATAGGCACTGGGCATGCATGCAGTACACAGACGTACATGCAAGCAAAATAGACAGAGAAAGCTAAATACTCTCATTTCCCTTGCCTGTCAACAATCATGAAAAGTATTTGAAAAACTAATATTATAGCAATACCGGAATAAAAGTAAAAAATCAGCCTCAAACAGAAAAGTGTTCCTTACCAAGTGTTTAATATAAGATGACTTCAAATACTTTTCTATTTTTAGGACTGAATTCACTAATCTTCCATACTTTCATTAAGACTAGCAACTTTCACATTACAAAAATGAAGAAATACAGGATCAAATGCTTTTAAAAGTCCTGAAGGAAATTTGTCCATTAGCATATAAAAAACATACTTAAAAATTAGTAGACTCCTAATTTCAGAAGCTTCTGATGAGTTCTTGCATGTCTTTCAATGCTGATTTGTTTGCAATAGTTTGGATCATGAATGTCCACCAAAGGCCAGGTGTCAGCAGCTTAGTCCCCAGGGTGGTGCTTCCTTAAGAGCCTCACAAAAAGTCAGAGGATCACTGATAGAGGNTCCTTGAAGGGATTTCTGTACCCCAGTTCAATCTTCTATCTTTTGCCAAGAGAGGAGAAGCTTTGCTCTACCACAGGCTCCAAGCTGTGGTGTAACCTCATCTTAGGTTATGCCAAACGCAATGCCAATCCATCAAGGACTGCAACTTCCAAACTTGGGAGCCCAAANAACACTTCTCTTTATGAGTCAATAATCTCAGCTGCTTTGTTATACAACCAACAGGCATTTACCTCTCACATGAAAGCACATAAAACTACACATGGGCAGCAGCCAGATAAATAATTATACAGTTGTAGCCATTAAAGAACAAGCTTTATTATAAGCCATCAATTTTTCCCTTTTTAAAAAAGATTTATTATTTATGTATTGTATGTATATGGGTACTTTGTCTGCACATACATCTGCGCACCAGAAGAGGGCATCAGACAGGTGTGAGCTGCCATGTGGGTGCTGGGAATTGAACACAGGACCTTCAGAAGAACAGAAGAACAGTGAGTGCTCTTAACCACTGAGCCATCTCTCTAGCCCCTTTTTCGTTCTTTTAAGCTAATATGTAATTACATGTTAATAGCAAAACACACACTCCTACACTACCAGTTAGGATATTACCTCGCTGCAATCCTAATGTATTTCCTAATCCTATTTCTTAAAAACATGAAATGAAAAATTTCCATAACAAAGAATTATAAACTACTAAAAACATGCTTAAAATCAAAGAGCCATGTAATTGTGAATGCTTTCTCTTTTTTCTTTCAAACTGGGTGCCAACAAGCTGAGGCCAAAAGTAGAGCAACTCATTGTGAATGTCCTGGCTTCCAAGAGCCTGTTTGCAGGTCACTAAATTGGAACTTGGAATACAGTCTTCCATTGAAACAATGTGACAAACGGGCCTTCTTTCCCAGGCCTTCCTACCCAGCCTCAT
>LZPO01076007.1:49346-68116 GCA_001675575.1 Neotoma lepida | reverse complement strand
AAAGAGAAAGAGAAAGAGAAAGAGAAAGAGAAAGAGAAAGAGAAAGAGAAAGCAAACTATTCCTTTGGTGCCTTTCCCATCACTCACAAATGTGCTGTGCACCAAGTGGGAAGCCAGACAGNTNTACCTCCTGAGAGCAGGACANCTCCTNACAGAAAACAAGCAGGCTGGGANCTGACAATGACCATGAAGGAGCCTTCTTTCTGGGCTAATTTGTTTGAGGGAGCTGCCCACATATGGGGAGGTTTGTTGTATTCTGAGGGTATAACTCATGAGTCACCTGGTTTTATTCATTCTGGGTGCTAGTCTTTGATATGTTTTCAGCCTCCTCTCAGTGCAGCCTCCATTTACAGCTCAGCGTAAGCTTACCCAGTNTGCCTTGTGTTTTTGTCCGTTTTGGCCTCAGGCCTTGCTCCNACTCTCAGCTATTGTGTTCTTCTCTTTTCCACAATTCAGGGGATCAGNGAGCAGTTTCTCAGGCAACACTGCTGTTGATCTATTTATATGCCTAGGTCCTCCCCTTTCACTTTTTGTTTTTAAATAGCTACCACCACCACCCACATCTGTCTTGGCTTTCTGTATCCATTTGGAGCTCAATAGTTTAAAACTCTGATATGCACTTTTAACTATCGCAACTGTGCACACAACAGAAGCCAGTGACAATTTTTTTTTTATTTTTTATTTTTTTTTTGGTTTTTCGAGACAAGGTTTCTCTGTGTAGCTTTTGGAACCTGTCCTGGAACTCACTTTGTAGACCAGGGTGGCCTCGAACTCAGAGATTCACCTGCCTCTGACTCCCGAGTGGGATTAAAGGCGTGTGCCACCACTGCCCAGCTTTTTTTTTTTTGGCAGGGGAGCGACAGAATTTTTGAACCAAAAAGAATATAAGCTTTCTAGTCAGCATCCCTGAGCAATAAGGATAAAAATGAGTGAATATTATAAATCTGATGTATGACTCAGAGCAGGGCTCAAGACAGAAGCATTTTCTTCCTTTGTCTTTGAGCAGCAGGTGAACAAAATGTATTGATAGTTTTCCTCCTGCATCCTGTCCCAGAAATGCACACATAGCCTTCTTAAGGTTGTCTAGCATTTCACACCATTAGCAATGATAGGGAAGTATACAAGAAGTTATCACAGACTTTCATGTGACAGCCCCTTAGGTCCTAAAGTGAAAGGCCAGGGTAACATGTTGACACCAGTGTCAAAGGGGAGGAGGAAGTAAGGGAAGAAGGGATCATTTACTGGGCATAATAATAACTGGACACTGCTAGTCACTTCATGGTATTAAGATTTCGACTCTCTCATCTCACAAATCACTCATAATCCCAGCTACTCGGGTGGCTGAGGCAGGAGAATATCAAGCTCAATGCTTGTCTGGGCTTCTTAGAGACATCTTGTCTCAAAAGAAAACAAAAGAGGTCTAGAGTTACAGCTTAATATAGAGCACAGGCCCAGCATGTGAAAGACCCTGGATTAATCTCTAACATCGAAAATAAATAAGTAAGTAAATAAATTAAGCTCTAAAATCCAAAAGGTTTTTTTGTTGTTGTTGTTGTTGTTTTTAGACAAACACAATGAAAATTAGAAAATTCCACATGCAACCTGTGTGATGAACTGCAGACACAATAAGAATACCACATAAAGTTACCTTCAGGGGTGATGAGATGGTCCATTTGGTAAAGGCACTTGCTGCCCAGTCTAAGACCCTGAATTCAAATGCCAGAACCTGAATGGTAGAAAAAATGTACAGGCTCCTCAAGTTGTCCTCTGCCCTCCATATGTGCATGGTAACATGAACACAAAATAAACAAATGAAAAAAATTTAACTATCTTTTATGTATATACAAAATATGTACAACATAAATGAATTTCATGTTAGGACTCAGATCCCATCCCAAAGCTACTCATTATGCATAAGATCCAACTTCTGGGCATTCAAAGCATGATGTTGTCATCTACAGATGTGTAGGGATGCATTCTCAGCCATCCCAGGACATATCTGGCCAATGACTGCAAGGTACATATACTTAATACATACAAATATCCACAAATTTTTAAAACTCCCAAATCTGGAACACCTTTTGGTCACAAGCATTTCAGATGGGCGATGCTCAGCCTGTCTCTCACTTTCCCGTGTTGCACGGTAAAAGTATTTCTGTTCTATGAAAAGAATACCACGGCTCCAAGTTGATGGCTCTTCTCGATCGAACTCCTTCCTGCAAAGCAGAACTGAAAGCTTTGATTGACTTGGAAGCCAATCATATTTTAATATATTTAATTCAAATCAAAATGTAGTTAAGTGGTATCTTCTATGAGTATACAAGTCAGTGACTATACATGCAATATCTCATAATTTTAAGGGTCCACTTGGTTCTCCCCAAAACTGATCTTATATTTTGATTACAATATGTCTAATTAGTGAGAGGAACATGAGTAAAGTGGTAATGGCAATTTAGTTTTACTTTCCACAGATCTGCTTTGATGGAATTTATAATAAAAATGCCTTTCCAAGCATAACTGTGGCATTGCTTCCTTAGTTTTTTAATACATTCCAGATGTTAAGATAATTTTGTTTTGAGAGTTTGAAAATTATTGGAGTTCTTTGCTGATTAAATAGGACTTATGATAAAGTAGATCTTCTCTCCATGTTAGACCTCACAATGTTGAAAACTTTTTGAAGTCGTGACTTCAAAGTAGTTTGCATGTTTATAGTCTCATAATAAATATGGGATTACAGACATTTGTATAAGATTATAAAGGAAATGAAAAAGAAATAATGACAAAATTACTTCCCATTCATATCTCTTCATTTCAGTGTNTACCAATTGATTGGTAAACTTGAGAGGCTAAAAAGACTGAATGACATCAAAGGGTGTTTACTCTAGTAAAAAGGTCAAGGGCAGAGCCTTGGTTGTCAACTCACAGGCCATTGCTAACAGAGTTAAACAATTTCCTTGAACTTCAGATAATGTCAAAGCAAATAACATCTGTCTAGGAGAAAGCTTTGTGCTGGGACAAGGATGGTAATTCTCTCTCTCTCTCTCTCTCTCTCTCTCTCTCTCTCTCTTCTTTCTCTCAATTTCCATGTTATGTTAGTTGCATGGATTCCACACCTATTATTTTTGTGTTCTTTATTCATTTGTAAATACGTGTGTGTGAATGTGTGTGTATATATGTGTGTGTGGTGAGTGTGGGCATGTTCATGGGAGTTGTGCACACAAACACACAGGTCTTCCTGCATGTGGAAGCCAGAGGATGACCTCCCCTGGTGTTCCTCAGGTGCCATTCACCGTGTTTTTGAGACAGTTTCTCATNGACCTGAGTGTTACCAAGTAGGCTAGGCTAGTGTTTGCCCCCCAGCACTGGGACTGCACCTGCCACGATCCCGGATGAACCTGTGCTTGCAAAGAAAGAACTTTACCCACTGAGCCATCTTCTCTGGCCAAAGATTCATTTCTCAGTCTTCCAAACATTAGTGAAAGTGGGTTGGAGAGATGGCTCAACAGCTAAGAGCACTGGCTGCCCTTNCAGAGGACCCGGGTTCAGTTCCCAGCACCCTCATGATGTGGTGGCTCACAACAGTCTGTAACTCCAGGCCCATGGTATTTGATGGCTTCTTCTGCACTTTGTGGACACTGCACACCCATGCTGCACAGACATACATGCAAGCAAAACATTCATACACATAAAATTAAGTGTAAAAATGAGATAAAATTTCAAGAGGAATCAACGGCTTAATTCTCATGCACTAGTTCTCCAAGGTAGTTTCACAGCTAACTTTACTTTTTTTAAGTTTAAGTAAAAACCAGATATTGAGAAAAAATTCTTTATGATCAGTAAGTGGTGACAACTCTTTGCTTCTGTAAGTCTTTCCTATTAGAAAGAATTTATAACATCTCATTCTCTGACTGTATTTCAAATTATGTCAAAATATTTCTACCTATTTTTAAAATAGCACAGATGTGGCTTTTACCATTTGTTTTTGTCTGATTGACTTCGATCCTATTCTGTGGCCTGTTAATGGCTGCTGTCTACGTTACCAACTTGTACTGTCATTTCTGAAAATTTTGCATGTTTTTGTTCTGCTTTGGTTTACTGAAACAGTGTCTCCATATGTAGCCCAGAACTCTCTTTGTAGCCCAGGCTGGCCTTGACCTCAGTCTTCCAGCTTCAACCTTCCAAATGCTGGAGTTATAAGCATGTGTCTCTACTTGAAACTTGAAGAAACTGTTTGAAAAGAAAGCTTAGTTGTTATAATTAAATANTGTAGATATTTTTAAATTGCTTACATGAGCAGCTGTATTTAATATTTGTCAACAACTGTTTTACTTTGTATTTAGGAATAATTACTGACTTTAAAATAAACATGTATAGGAAATGGCCACCTTTCTCTGACTCCCTTTGCATGTCCTTTATTTTTGAACAGCATAACAGTGTGAGTTGGATGGGATGATTCTTACAAATTACTGAGGAATAAGAGCAATGGCACAATTGTATCTGTAGACATGCGCTTATGTGAAGGAAAATATAAACTTATCAAACAAAGCAGCGATATTTTTAAGAACTCACTCAGACTGTACGAGATGCAGCCTGTGGGAAAGCTTACCCTGGGTGAGGCAAAGANAATAGGCCTAGGAGAGTAAACAGATCATTTTTTTCCAGTTTGGTGACACAATCCTTTCATTGGATCAGAGAGCAATTCGAATAAGGAGACTTCCCAGAGGACAGGATGAAAAACAAGACTCTGGAAACAATGCAATAAAAGCAACCGAAAACCGCTTCTAAATAAGTATTTAGCCAATTGTTTGGACTATAATGGAGTGAAATCTAACTAAACAGGTGGAATTTTCTACTCCAGTCATATTTGCAGTGCATGTACCATTTAAATTTCTTTCAGCTAAATTATAAAAAGCCNACTTGCTGCAAGAGGGCTGAAGTCTCTTCCTTCCCAACTCCTCTTAGCGGTGTAGCGCTTTTACCTAAATTGAGTAAAAGGAGTGTGGGCAGCCGGGTGTGAAGTTTCTAGATCCANTGAGATGGAGGCAGCAAGATTGCTTGAGATCAGAAGTGTTTGGGNTCAGAGGCCTTCAAGACACAGTAAGACAGCAAGACACCCTTCTTTTAAAACAAAATAAAAAATTGCGTACTCCACCAAGTAAGGCAGTTGGTGATGGCCAACAAAGAAAGCAAATGGTGGGAGGGAGGAGATGTATCATCATCAGAGAGTCACTCACCTAGCATGCACAAAGCCCTAGCTAGGTTTAATTCCCCAGAGCCTCATAAAGTAGGTGTGGTGGGTGGTGCATGCCTGTTATGCCAGCACTTCCAAGGACGCAGAATGAGGATTATTAGTTCAAGGCTACTCTCACCTACCCAGCAAGTTAGAATGTAAATTGGGCTAAATCTGACTCTGTCTCAAGTAACAAAACGCTGAACTTGTCAATGGAAATATTGACACTGCTGCAGAAACATAAACAAAGGCCAAGTTCTTTTTCAAAATACTTTTTATTTCATGATCATTATTGGGGTGCGTGTGTGTGTGTGTCTACGTGCTGTAGTGTGCATGTGAAGGTCATAGGACAACTTTGTGGCATTAGTTCTCTCCTTCTACTTTCATGTGGATACTGGGGACCAAACCCAGGATGTCAGGCTAGTATGACAAGCTCCTTTACCTGCTGGGTCATCCCAGAAGTCCCAGAATCATCAATTTTGTTACTCAATAATTNTTGTTTTTGCAAAAATTCANATGCCGGTATAATCATCATCCATATCAGAAACCATTGCTGGTGCCTCAGGACCTCCTGTCTGTCATCCTCTTCCAGTGTTTAACATCGGTATTGATGGTAATCATTATAGCATATTGCTTGCTTTTGAACTTTGTGTAAATCGAGGCACATTATTTAGTATTCTTTTGTGTCTGTCTTTTTTGTTTTCTTTTCCACTCAGAATTAATATTTTTAGTTGCATCCATATTTGATGGTACCAGTAATTTGTTTGCTTTAATTGCTTTATTAAGATTTTGTTAGTTGTAGAAACACGTTGCCATGCACATGTCAGATCCCTTGTGCAATATCCTGCATGGCTTGTTCTGGGAAACTTGACTGACTGCTGTGGATGAGAGAATGAAGAAATGACAAACACTGAAGGAATGCAGACACATACAGAAAAGCTGGGATANATTGGGTTATGTTCTCTCTGATGGAGATACAAGAGCAGCAACAGCAACCTGGAAACACAGAAGTGTTTATTTTATACAGCTGGATCAAGGAGGTGGGTGTATTGAATACAGCTGAACCAGGAGGCGTCTTTNGTTAATCTTGGAAGGAGGTCTCTGTAGGGAGCAGTCTCAGACTGCAGTTATCCCCAAGGAGGAAGCTGTGCTTGATAGTTTTTGTACACACTGACCAATCATTTTTGGACACTCATACTTGGACTAGAAGAAGACTTTACCATTCCCATGGATCTGAAGCACTGAGGTCTTGATATGGTTGTGCCCAGGTGAATAGTACACATTCACTCATGACTTCATTCATCTGTTCCTTACACAGTCACCCAGGGCTTCCTCGGTTCCCCACACCTTGGGTTGCACTTGTGTGTGCATTTCTTTTTTCTTTTTGAGACAGGGTTTCTCTGTGCAGCTTTGGAGCCTGTCCTGGAACTCACTCTGTAGACCAGGTTGGCCTCGAACTCACAGAGATCCTCCTGCCTCTGCCTCCAGAGTGCTAGGATTAAAGGCGTGTGCCACCACCGCCCGGCTATGAGTACATTTCTTTACAACACAGTCTTTGGGTTGTAATTCTTAGGTCATCAGATATACATAGGTTCACTTTTACTATNTTATGCCAAGCAGGTTTTTTTAATGCATGTGCATATTCATGTGTGTGCAAGTATATGTGGGAGGTATGTGTCCATGTATGCATACATACACANTGGAGACAANAGGACAATCTTAAGGTATCATCCTCCAAAAAACTGTTCACCTCTTTTGAGACAGGGTCTTTCACTAAGTCTGGAGATCACCAATTAGGCTAGATGGGCTGGCCAGTTAGCCCCAGATATCCTCCTGTCTCTACCTCCCCAGTGCTGAGATTGTAAGTGCTTACTGCTGTGCTTGGCATTTTTACATGGGTTTTGGGATTCTATGTAAAAATAACATGATGACAGATACAACAATTTTAACCTATCTGCTTCTTTACTCAGGAGCCATCNAGAAGTAGGTTAGGTAGTTGTAAGTCAAGCACTCATTTCAGAGGGGCAGGGAAGGGCTTGGCTTATCAGTCTACTTTGCTAATTCTATATGGCAAAGATGATATTTGCTCAGCTTGATAAACTGAGACTTAAGTGAATTATAGTATACTTTCAGGTTTTGAGGACAAGCTATATTTATTTATTTATGCACCTCAAGGTGTATCTGATGATGCACCTCAAGGATCTGAAGAAAAACAAGAACAACCCAAACTCCAGAGCCGTAGGTAGCGCGAAATAAAAATGGTCAGAGCACAACTCAATGTGATGAAAACTTCAAGGATAATACAAAGAATGCAGGAAACTGAGTTGATTCTTTAAAACCAACACCTTCAGGACTGACAAGCCATCTTGGTGGGTAAAGGTGTTCAACACACAAGTTTAATGAACTGGATTTGATCTTCAAAATCCATGTAAAGATAGAAGGACAGACTGACATTACAAACTTGTCCTCTGACCTCCGTGCACCCTGGCACNTGCCTGTCACCAAACCATCGTTTTAATTCCATCTATAATACACGTGTACTGATTGCAGTTTTCATTATAATATGATCAATTTCTATCATCGTAGTATCGTCTTTAATTTTTTAATTTCCCCTAACTCCCCATGAACACCTCAGCACATGCCCTTCCACCTGTTTGCCCTTTCCTAGGTATAACAGGCAGGTCTTAGATTTGCAGTGGTCCTCCTGCCTCTGCATCTTAAGTGCTGGATTTACAGGCATGCAACATGGCACCTGGACTTCTCTATGTTTTGATTTGGGAATCCACGCTAGGAATTAATGTGGTGTCTTTCCATAGGGAAGTCTTCCTCTTTCCATTACTCATACAGGTGTTGCTTTTCATAACCAAATGTCTCCTAACAGTGTGGCTTATGGAAACCAAGTCTAAAATTATCAGAAATATGCAAATGACTACAGGCCAAAGTCCCCTCAATGGTTTTGAGTGACACCCCTTAAAGGGTGCTGTATTTCAAGAGGGTGTGTTTTCCTCTGAGCTGTTTCAAGCTTTGAGGAACTGTGTGTTGGTACAACACATTTTACTTCAACTGGGTGTTTTCAGACAGTGCACAGCTGTATCCGTGTGTGTAGAGGCCCGTGCCAGCTTTAACATTTGTTCACTTTTGGGGACTTCTGGAGTCTGGCCTCTTACAATTATCTTTTCTATCAGGCTCAGCTACNTATTTACAATATGTTTTCAAATATTTTAAATCTAGAGGGTGGAAACAGCACAGTCAAGGGCTGTACAAGCCTGAGGACCTGACTTCTATTTTTAGAATCCACATAAAAGTTGGTAGTGTGCACCTGTAATCACAGCTCTGGGGAGGCAAAGACTGGAGGATCCCAAGGGCTTGCTGGCAACTCGGTCTCATTGAATTGGCAGATTCCAGATTCAGTGAGAAACCCTGACTCAAAAGATAAAGTGGACAGTGATTGAGGAAGACAAGTGACATTGACTGCTGACCTCGACACACACACCTGCTCACACATGTGCTCACACACCAGAACACGTATACACATAAAACTGTTATATCCATCATTTTTAGATCATTCGATACTTCTTTTTTAATACCTCATCTGTCAAACTAGGAAACAGAAGTTGCTTCGTTTGTTTTTAGTTAAGGATATTCTTTTATTCTTTCAACAGATATTTATGTGTTGAAGATGGCTTATTTGAACCATTGTACTTAGAACTAAAATACCCTGGTATACAAGTCAGAAGAAATCCCTGTTTTCATAGAGCCTGTATGGACCTTTATCATTTTCTGGATGTGGTTTTCTTCCCAGCAATCGTGCTTTCCAGGAAAATTTTCCTCTGGAGACGGTTGGGTTATGGGCAGTCATAGCAACACATAACTTTAAAATCCATTCTAAGTCTTTCCCAATAAGCAGAACACATTTCTGGGCTGTGAGGACCCACACAGAATACAGCTGAAGGGTGATAGTTGGCTAATACTGGCCGTCTTTCTACCTCACATCTGTTTTGAATAAGCAAAGGATCACTCCCTAGAAGCATGTGTTTTCCAAGTGGAAGTATTTGTTTGCTTAGAAATGGCTACATTCCAACTTTGTTGGCGCCGTCACAATTGTTTCTATAGGCCATTAGGAATAAGCTAGCTCATCACGACCNGGCTACACAATATTCAATGCCAACTCCATGCAATTCAGGGGATAACTCTTTCACNTTTTGTCTGATTCAACAGTCTCTACACTGTTCCCATTACCACTGCTGATAGGTTTTATATTACCAGCTGCTGAGGCCATTCACAAATTATACTCCACAGGGAAGATTCCTCATAGTATGTTCAAAAATTTCGGCTTTCACTGTCATGCTGCATCAGAAGTTGTCCATGATAGGCTCTGGACATGTCACCCTGAAATGCACCTGATCTCTGAAGCTAAGCAGGGTCAGGTCTGATTAGTTCCTGTGAGAAAACTTGTCCATGGTATTGTGGGGTGCTTTTTGTGACAAAGGAAGTCCAATGCCAAAGCTTGCAGGTCATTTTTGACTCCCAATTGCCATATTCAATTAATTGGGTATTAGAAGCACATTGTTTCTCTATAACCTAATCAAACCCTGGACAAGAGCTCAGAATGACAGAGCTAGGCTGGCAGTCAAGTTGAGTGCGGAGGTACAATCAGAGGACATGCTGGTCTTATTAAAATATGGTGTTCTGTCTCAGTCTTTCCCTGTAGCAAGACATCTGTCTAATCTAAGCAAAACGGTACCCANGTTCATAAGGAACCTTCTACAGTTCCTTTGCCTTGGGCTCTTTAGGTCTTTGAATGAGTCTAAAATCTTCTTCTTTGACCTCTCTGAACTCTTTTCTTGAGAAGTATAGACCCATCTTAAAGCCTTATAGGCCTTGTTTACTCNTCAGCCTAAATCAAAGTACAGAATAACTTTTGCTGAACTTATTCTGTGGTTATTTTCTGAATTGAATTGGCACAAAATGGAAATCAATGAAGTTTGTCATTCATATAAAATACTGTTTCATTTTCATTGTTCATATAGACTTTAGATGATAATGATAAAATGTAGTTTCTGTTAGGGAGTGAGGACACTTTGAGGGCCAGAGATAGAAACCAGATTTCCTAAATCCCTATATTCCCCCTCCCCCAGATTTATTGCCTATCAGGCTCTAGACTTGACAGTGGGCACAATGTTTCACTCATTTTTATATTTCCAGAGTAAGGCTTGGTCTTGAATGATGTTCAGATTATTAAACTGAAATAACATACCTTTTTTATATCCTTCTAAAATGTAGCTTTTCTAGGAACTTTTTTCAGGGTTAGGGTTTGAACCCAGAGCCCCTTGCAAATGCTCTACCACCGAACTACATCCTCAGCACATTCTATTTTTTAGTTTTAGGGAGCAATTGATCATGAGAACCCATGTGCAATTGTGGAGTTCTCTAGCTTACAGGAAGCAGCGTGCTGACGCCTCTTCCTCTTGAGAGTCAGACAAAGCAGGGTGCGTTAGTGGAAAAACACCAGCTACAGTTGAGACAATACTACCCTTTGGTAGGCTGGAGATGACTACAGCTGTCATTAACCATAGTGGCTTTTCAAAGAAGATTTTATCATTTACTATAACTTATCTGAAAAGGAAGCTTTGTGATGATTCTGATGGAAATCGTGTGGAGAATATTACTGCAGATGAAAAAGAAATGGGGTGCTTGAGGAAAGATTCTGATATTGCATTGGAAAAGCATGGCACTCAGGAAGCAAAGGCAGGTGGATCACTGTGAGTTCAAGGCTAGCCTGGTCTACATAGTGAGTTCCAGGCTGGTTAGGGCTACCTTGTGAGACCCTATTTAAGAAGAAAGAAAGAAAGAAAGAGAGAGAGAGAGAGAGAGAGAGAGAGAGAGAGAGAGAGAGAGAGAGGAAGGAAGAGAAAAGTGTGGTACTTGTGAACTGTTTACCAAGATACCTCAAGATAACTGCCCACAACTTTTCTTCTATTATACCTGCTCCTCCTACCATGAGGTGAAGTCAGTGATCCCTCTTTTTAAGTTGGGGCTGGCCTTCTGTATTTCTTTGACCAGACAATGGGATGTGATGCCGTATTACAGCTGGACTTAGATTTTGTTTGTATTTTCTTGGAAACCAGGTGTCACGTAAGAAATCTGAGTTCTCCTACTAGAGAGGCCACATAGAATTAAAGGAGGGGGTGGCAAGGAAGGAGGAGGAGGAAGGAAAAACATGCAGTGAGGATCCATATGGAAGAGAAACTAGGTGTCGAAACTAACAGACAGGACCAATTGGCAGATGTGAGTGGAGCTATCTCAGATTCTTCATTTAAGTTAAGTTTATCAGCTGATACCACATGGAGTGGAGATTAGAGGAATTCTTTTGAGTCTTGCCTGAATTTCTGCCCAAAAGACTCATGGCTAATAAATGATTGTTTTATAGTTTTGAAGCCCAACAAAACTACANCAAGGATTGGCNANGACAGCGTCTTCTNCTGGGATATTTGAATGGTAGCTTGGTTGTTTGTGGTGGTGGAATTGGNACTGCCTGCATGTAAGGTGAGGCTTGAGCACATCTGAGTCCGTCGTAGTAGAAGACAGTATTGTCAGGTCTTCCTGTCTGNGTACTGTGTAAAGGAAGGGCTGATTGGCAACCCAGAGCCATTACAATGTGTCTCCCTGGTTTGAGCCAGGCACTCAGAGGCACNCATATAAATCACTACTATAGTAATAGTANTACCAGCTTTCTCCACAGCCTGTGGAGTTAGTAAGNGCATTAGGGAGGTCATGTGTACATTTCTTGTCCACACTGCTCATCGTGTTTGCCTCTCACAGGTAGCACTGCACCTGAGGATAGAGCAGAGCCAGGCAATTCTCACAGGTAGGACTGCTCCCTTCTCCTTTCCCCCACCCTGAGCTGCCACTGCTTGAGGAGCACACCGACCCATACACACTTTCCACAGATTTCAGAACATATGCAATGAGAAACTGAAGAAGACATCAGAAGATGGAGAATCCTCCCATAATTATAGATTGGTAGAATTAATATTGTGAAAACGTTAATCTTCTGAAAAGCACTCTACAAACACGAGGCAATCCTCATTAAAATTCCAGCACAGTTCTTCACAGAAATTGAAAAAAAAAATCCTAAAATTCACATGATGTCTTAGTTTGGGTTTCTGTTGCTTCGACCAANCACCATGACCAAAGAGCAAGTTGGGGAGGAAAGGGTTTGTTTGGCTTANGCTTCGACATTGCTGTTCATCACTGAAGGAAGTCAGGACAGGAACTCAAACAGGGCAGGATCCCGGAAGCAGGAGCTGATGTGGAGGCCATGGAGGGGTGCTGCTTACTGCCCTGCTTCCCCTGATGTGCTCATCTCACCTTCTTATAGAACCCAGGACCAGCAGCCCAGGGATGGCATCACCCACCATGGGCTGGGCCCTCTCTCATTGNTCACTAAATGAGAAAATGCCTTACAGCTGGATCTCAAGGAGGCATTTCCTCAACCGAGGCTCCTTCCTCTGATGACCGTGGCTTGTCTTAAGTTGACAGACAAAACNAGCCAGTACACATGGAAACACACAAAAACAGCCAGTATAGAGGACCCAGGATAGTTAAAAATTTCCTGAACAACAAAAATGTTGCTGGACAACATGATGCTAGCATTATAAAACCATGACACATAAAAAACAAAAAAAAAAATTAAAAATCAATGGAATAGAATTGAAGACCTAGATATAAGACCATGCTCCTACAGCCCCCCTGAATTTTGAAAGAGAGAGAAGAGAAGCCAAAAATAGACATTAGAGAAAAGATATCACCTTCAACAATTTGTGCTGGACAAACTGGATGGCTACTTATACAAGAATGAAACTAGGCATTTCTCTCTCACCCTACACAAATTCCAAATGGTTCAAGGATCTTAGCATAAGACCTGAAGAAAAGTAAGGAATATGCCTCAACTTACATGGACATATAAGTGGGACTTCATAAAATTAAAAAAAAATAATCCCCTGTACAGCAAAAGACACTGTCAATCAAGTGATGAGGCAGCCTATAGAATTGGAAAAAAAAATCTTTGTCAGCAATACATCTCATAAAGAGTAAATATTTAGAACATACAAAGAGTAAAAACAACTTTACCAAGACAAGAAATAATCCAATTAAAAATAATTGGGCATGGAACTAAACAGACTTTTTTTTAAAAAAAAAGAGTACAAATGACTAAGAAATATTTACAAAAATCTTCAACATCCTTAGCCACAAGGGAAATATGAATTAAAACTACTTTGAGATTTTTTTCTCTTACCCTGGTCAGAATGGCTAAGATCAGAACCAAACCAAACCAAAACAAAGCAACCGACAGTAAATTCTGGCATGGGTGTGGGGAGAGGGAACACCTATTCACNATTGGTAGGAGTACAAAGTGTTGTAGTTACTATGGAAATCAGTGTAGAGTTTATTAAAGAAATGTAGATCTACCATGTGACCAAGCTAACCATTCCTGGGCATATTCCCAAAGGACTGTATATTCTACTACAGAGATACTTGTTCATTGCTGCTCTCTTCACAACAGGACATGAAAACAGCCTAGATGTTGATAAGCTGTCGAATAAATAATGAATATGTGGTCCATTTACATAATGGAATATTACTCATCTGTTAAGAAAAATAAAATGAAGTTTGNAGGTAAATGGATGAAGCTGAAAATCATTATCCTGAATGAGGTAACCCAGACTCCCAAAGACAAATGCCGCATTTTCTTTTGGGTGAGTGTTAGCTATGAGTCTTCAGATATTTGTGTTTAAATTGGAGTACTCATAGAAGTCAGGAGGCTAGTAAGGGCCACATGGGGCGGGAGGGGTGGTGGTGCGAGGAGCTTCAACAGAGGGGGACAGAACACAGGTGCTATGAAGGGGGAACGGGAAATAATGGAGTGGGAAGGGCAAGTGAGGTTGGTGTGGGAGGGCAGGGTAGAGGAGGGAATACAGGGAGGGGTAACTAACAGTAAAGGCCTTTGAGGCAGTCATATGAGAACCTACTACTGTCGAAAGAGTTCTGAAATATATACATACACAAATGCCAAAAAACGTGTTCAATTTGCAGTTACCCTGTAACAGGGGACAATGCCTTTCCCAGACAGACGTCATAGGCTACTAAACAAAAAGCGCCGTGCCTAATCTGGGCCACCTCCTTTTGAGTTGTTTGGCGGTGGTGTCCCGTAGACCCTCACACATTCCACAGATTGCTTTAACTCTCTGTTGCTGTTTTAGTTTGCTTTTCTGTTGCTGTGATAAACACTGTGACCCAAAGTAACTTGAGAGAAGAAAGGGTTTATCTCAGATTATACTTTCACATAATGGTCCAACCCCGAGAGAAATTGCGAGAGGAACTCAAGTTAGGAACCCGGAAGCAGGAACTGAAGCAGAGGGCACACGGAGGAACGCTGCTTACTAGCTAGCTCTCTGATTAACTAGCTCAGGACCACTTGCCTAAGGCTGTACTCCCCCACAGTGGCCTGAGCTCCCCTTCTCTATCACGAGTCAAGACAATCTCTCAGAGATGTCGTCATAGGACAATGTGATCTGGTCAGTTCCTCAACTGAGGTTCCCTTTTCCCAGGTTCCTGGGTTATGTCAAGTTGATAATAGAATCTAACCAGAGCAGTTCCCCTTCAGAATTTGATGATGAGACCTTATTGCTGAAGATGCCATATACTTGATTTGTAGGACATGGGGAAATCAAACTGGTTTCTGCCTGAAAGGCTTCATTCCTAGTGACTAGTAGATGGCCCTATGCCCATGCACACAGGCTGGCAGGACTAAGTGCACTCAGTGTCTTTAAGATAGATAGATGAGAGAGAGAGAGAGAGAGAGAGAGAGAGAGAGAGAGAGAGAGAGAGAGAGAGAGAGAGAAAGAGAAAGAGAGCCAGCCCATGAGACTAGAGAGATTGGTGGCTGGGTGGTTAAGAGTATCAGCTACTCTTCTGGAGGACCTGAGTTTAGTTCCCAGCACCTACAGGGCAGCTTACAACCACTCGTAATTCCAGTCTCAGGGGATCCAGTGCCTTTTTCTGACCTCGGTGGGCACTGCATGCACATGGTACATAGACATCCATGCAGGCAAAGTAGCCATACACATAAAATTAAAAATAGGAAACTTTTTTTTTTTTAAGGAGTGCAGCCATGACATAGGGAGAGAAAAAGCAGTGGTGGGAGATTAGGGGAGGAGTTTGAGGGAGGGATGTGGTGTGCTTTTAATGAAAAGATATTATATGCATCTATGAAAGCCCCCCAAAATAAAGAAAGGATGGAAATAATGTCATGGGGGGGATCATTTTCCACCAGGTAGAGGCCAGCCTGGTGCTCTCTCTCTACCTCTCCCTTCCCCCCTTTCTCTTTTTCTCTCTCTCTTATACATATACGTTGTTATATAATTGGTAATAACTTTTTAATGACCTTAAATGATTTCTTCAAGCTAAATCTTGTTGTCTCCCACGTAAAGACAACCCACTTGTAGATATAATTATCTTAGTAATATTCTTGAAAAGTGGCATAGTACTGGGTACAGTGGCACGTGCCTATACTTAGAACCTGGAGGCAGCCTTTGCTACACAGCAAACTCAAGGCCAGCAGGGGCTACTGTCTGAGTTAGCATTCTATTGCTGTGATTAGAAACACACTAAGACCAAAGGTAACTCAGGAAATAACTTCTTCCATTTATATTTTCTCATCACAGTCTATCATTAAAAGAAGTCAAAGCAAGAACCTGGAGGCAGGAACTGAAGCAGAAGTCATGGAGGAGTGCTGCTTTCTGGCTTGGTCCTCATGGCTTGCTCAGCCTACTTTCTTATAGCACCCAGGACCACCGTGAGCTGAGCCCTCCCATATCAGTCATCAATCAAGAAAATGCATCATAGGCTTGCAAACAGGCTATTCTGATGGTGGCATTTTCTCAATTGGGTTGCCCTTCTCTGAAACGACTCTAGGTTTTGTCAAGTTGACATACAACTATCCAGAACAGATACCTAAGCGCTTGATACCCTGTCTCAACCACTCCTCCTGAAAAATAAAAAAAAAAGCACATAGAAATGATTCACATGGTGCAGTGGAGAATATCATAGTAGTACCTTTTTAATAATAACAATATTATATTTTATTATTTATATGTATGTTCATTTTACTATTTTGCACTGGTATTTGAAAAATTATTCCTCTATAATTGACACCCCGAGAAGAGTGTCAATTGTCCTCTTCTGTCATTTTTGGTCTTACTCCTTTGACGCAAGGTTTCTCTCTGAACTTGATTCTTTTGTATTTTGGCCTAGGCTGGTAATCGGGAAGCCTCAGTGATCCCTCTGTCTGCCCCCACAGTGCTAGGGTTGTAAGCACCTGTGATACTATTATACTATGCCTGGCTTGTTACTTGGATGTTAGGATCTGGATTCAGGTTCTCATGGTGGCACAGCAGTACTCCTAACTATGGAGCCACCTCTACAGCCGTGTGGGTCAAGATCTATGGCCCCCAAAACTTGTATGATTAAGTTCAGTGCTATGGCATGAACCTGTAGTCTTAGCAACATGTAGTAGGAAGATCAATCGAACCCAGGAACTCTAGGCCAGCTTTGTCAACACTGTGTCTGTCACAACAAACAAAAATGAAAACAGCTTATTATATATAACGACTTATTCTTAACATGGAATCCAAATAGCAAATATTTAGTTTCAAGGTCTATGAAAATAATGAGTCCTGAAGCTTGTTTTATCAGCTTTATGGTGGCTGCCTCAAGGTGCATAAATGCCTGAAATCTGTGGCTGAGATATTACATGGTCCCCTGAAGCTCATTATGTTGAAGGGCTTGGTCCCCAGTTGATTGTGCCATGGGGAAGTGGCAACTTTTGCACGTGAGGCCTAGCTGGTGGAAGTTAAGTCACTTGGGGTACATCAGTGGAGGTTATATTAGGACCTCGATCTCTCAGTTTTGACTTCTCAGATTCCATGAGGGAGGTGAGAAGCTTTGCGCCATATGCTCCCTACCACGATGCCTTGACACCCACCCAAAGCAAAGGGCTGAGTGACCACGGACAGAAACCTACCACACCATAAGCAAAAATAACTCAAGTTATTTATCTCAGCTACTTCCTCACAGCAACAGAAAGTGAACACCAGTTCCCAGCTCTTCTTCACTAGAAATGTATACAATCAGGATACCAGGATGTGTTACACACCTTATCAAACTTACGTCGTGTACTCAAGTGTCTGGGACTGCAATCGAGGAAATCAACTCAGGTGCCTGCTACACAACAAATGCTAGCTAGGATTGCAATACTCTCATTATTTACAAGAATGATTTTAGTAACTAACTTTATTTCCNCTACTCTTTTCTTTTTGATGTAGTGAAGATAATACCCTCGCTGGCTTTTTCAGTTATTGTGAGGACTAGCTGATAGAATCCATGAATGTGCGCTGTTACCTGGAAAGTATCACCCAATGTAAGGCGATACTACCGAGGGTTAATTTGATACTGTTAATTTTACGATGTTTAGGAAAGAAAAGGTGACTTTGGCAAAGGTGAATCACTAAAGATTTTATTAGAGGTGGGAGGAAGCAAATGACTAGAGGAACATAGGGTGGAGGCAGATGCTGGAGGCAGTTAGCTGACATTGACATGTCAAATGCAATGCTAAGAAAAGATGAAATTAGTAGAATAAGAGATCGAGGTCTCTAATTATACAAAACACCCGGGGGAGATTCTATCTACGTGTGTGTGTGTGTGTGTGTGTGTGTGTGTGTGTGTATGTAAAACTTTCCACGATTTGACCCGTTAGATTTTTTTTTTTTTAAAGACACTGACTCATCCCCGTTATACTTTGCAAACTCGGTTCCCAAGCCTCTGCCTGGAGAAATCCTGACTCTTAAGGCTGAGCATCAAAGCTCCTCTCCTCCACGGGGTTTGTCCACTCTCTCCTGCCTCTCCCACAGAAAGAATAAATGGTTTCTTTTCAAGCCTTTCCTGTGAAAGCGCTTCTTTCACTGGAGACTGAGCGGGACCCAGCTTTCCTTATTCGGTTTCCTGGAGCTGCTCTACTGTCTACCACGAAATAGGCACCCAGCGAAGGTTTAGTCAGTGAAAGCACTTTGAAGAAAGAACTTTTAGAAGTTGAGAGGGCATTTAAGGCCAGGATTCTCAGAAAGAACGCCTCGCACACACGCATTGGCAATCATTATCTCCAGGGTCGCTCGGAGGGCGAAACGGGTCCCCGCGGCGGGGCACTGAGCCTGGGAGCCGCGCGAATCCCTCGGGAAGGGCCCCCCCCTCCTGCCCCGCCCACGCCAGCCGGCGCCGTGGGCGTGGCCTGGCCGCATGGGCGTGGCCTGCCCGCGGGGGTTTCCGCGCCCGGGGCGTGCCGGGCTGGGGGTGCGGGGCGGGGCTTCCGCCAGGAGGGGGCGGGGCTTGCGCGTTGAGTTCTCTGACGGCTCCAGCCAGGGAATTTCAATTTGAAACCTAGCGGAGGGTGGAGGCGGCANGCGCGGAGGGCCGGCGGCCGGGG